>JACEFZ010017514.1:0-12500 GCA_014155875.1 Cepaea nemoralis | reverse complement strand
CCCAAAAACGTCTTCTCTGTTCTGCACAGGTTGGACACTTTTGCAACAAATGTATAGCCGTTATTTTACCAGTTCCATGGTTACATTTATTAATAACTCTTATATTAAATTTATTAAACATATTATATTTTAGCCTGAAATGTCCTTTGCGGAGTCGTGTGATTGCTACCTATTCATTTCGGTAGACGTGGTAACGTGCATCATCTTTCTGATGGCCTGGATGCTCTGATTCCCAGGTCGTTATGTAAGTGCTTCTTATAAATCTCTTGGTCTCATAATTGCTAATATTTGTATCAGGCTGAGATAGTTTTCCACTTTTCTTTACCAATCTTATCAGCCTTTTCTTGTCCAGGTACTTTGCAATGTGATGGGATTCATTGCATTACAATCCTATGGATTTCTGACATGGTTCATTGGCTAGCAATAAAGCGTAGAAATATTTCTTAGTATACTGTCTTTTTAGTCTAATAGATAGACTACCATGATTATCACATACTGGCCCTTCACCTCCCCCTATGTAAATATTCCTATTACATTTATTGTGTTTAAGTTTCATTTTCGTTTTCTTTTATCTATGTTTCTTTTGTTCTTGAGAAAGGTAGTGCATTGAAACTTCTGACAGCTGTGTTGTTTTACTCATACTTGCTTAAATTATATTGGCCTCAGTTTTTATTAGATTATTTTATTATTTTCATTGATTTCTCCCTGCATTTTACGAAAACTGAGACTCTGGTCTGCTATGTGAATGTGTTTATTTTTATTGTGCGTCGTCGGGATTTAAAATACATAGTTGTTTTCTTATAATGTTATATCATGCTGCACTCAAGATAAGGCTTATCCGTCCAGTATACGCCATAAAATGAACTGTCTGTTGTACCAGCACGATTTTTCATGATTGCCATTTTTAGCCTTGTTCTTTTTCGATTTGTCTCAATCAGTGTTTTCCACGCCAGGTTACTAACAAAGCTGACAATCAGGTACTAACAATTTTCTTCCTGGCTTATCATATTCCCTTTCAACACTAATTTAGGGTGTTTTTTGTTTTTGTTGGTTTATTTGAGAGGCAGACCAAACTGCATAATGTTTTCTCGTCACCAGTCATCTTTTTGTTAACACGAATAAGGCTCTCAGCATCATATTATTAACTGCACTAACATATTCTTCAGAAGTTAATATAGCTAAGTCATCTGCAAAGGAGGATGTTCGTATTCTGGTGGGAAAAATTATCTTTAATGTCATTGATACATGCTAGGAATAATGTTGGTGATAGATCTTTCCTTTGGTGAAACCTTGCTCTCAGCACCATCTTCAGGCGGGTTTATTCGTATACGTTTGTCCAAGAAGTTCTGTTCCAAAGGTACTGGTAGATGCTTATGTATATTTTCCCTAACATCTGCAATTTTTACAGTTTTACTGACAGTCCCTACTTTCATACTTTACCAAACGCTGCCCTAAATCTATATAGACAGCTAGCGTGTGCTTTTCTCTATTCCACAGCTGTGTCTCGAACATGGGCTCTTTTTTTCTTTTTTTTTTTTTTTGGTTGATTCATTCATTTTTTTGTTTTTAGTTAGCGCATTCTCTATGTCTCAAAGAAAGAAAGCAAAGAACACTCCAGAGTACATAGTAATAGGCAGAGAAATACGTCACAAGTGCAGAGTTGCCAAAGAGGAGTGGCTGCAGAACCATTGCAGAGAAATAGAGGATCTGGAAATAAAACACAACTCGAAAGAATTACGTGAACATATAAAAAGATTTACAAATAAGAAAAATAATATAACATGAAACGGTTGTATCAGAGGAAAAAATGGAGAAATTATAATTAATAACACTGACATAATAAATAGATGGACAGAGTACACAGAAGATTTATTTTGGGACAGCAGGGTCAATAGCCCAACGTTGTATAATACTCAAGATGGACCAAAAATACTAACGGCTGAAGTAGAAAAGGCTATTAAAAAGATGGAAGAAGGAAAGGCTGCAGGTCCTGACAAGATAACAACAGAGATGATAAAATCCTTATATCCAGCTTTGGTATTATAACTAGATACAGATCTATAGTAATGATATATATATATATATAGATATATATATATATATATATATAGACTTAGGTGTCAGGTCTTAGTCAGATATGACTGAGCTACCGTATAACAGTAGACGGTACTACCTGGTTTCTGTTAGCGCTGAACGTTGGGCGGCGCTTACCAAACCTGACACCCCACATTGTGCCAACGGCTTCGGGCGGAAGAGCGCAATTGGGAGGGTCCAAGCCTTTACCTGGTGCGAGGAAATGCAAGCTAAAGACAAAATGTCATGGCAGGGCAGACCAGGCCCTAAGCCTTGGTTGGCGACTGGTCTAGGATCGAAGCTCCGACAGGCGGACAGTTAGTAGCATTGCTTTGCTGATCCGGCAGCTTCTGCAGCTTGTCTTGTTCCAGATGTAGGGGTGGTTACCTTTCCTCTGGAGTGAAACTAGGCAGGCCGAGAGAGGGATCATGCTGCATGGGCAACACATGATCTCTATATTTTAGCCCAGGCTTTGTGCTATGGAGAGGCAATAACTCCATCCCTGGTCTTAACTGGTCTCGGAATCAAAGCGAGAGGCAACTGTTACGGGTTATAAGTCCTTGTCAGTTGGCGTAGACATGGGGCGCCACGCGTTGCCTCTGACGGTGGGAGACACCTACAGGTGTCACTGATCAGCTACCGCCCGCCTCAAGCTGGGCAGCCCCCAGCCAATTGGGTGCTGATCCGCCACAGCCTGCCTGCTTCAATGGGTGCTTGGGGCTAGGACAAAATCTGAATCGCAGGCTGTAAAACCAATGCACCAGGTACAAACAAAAATAAAAATAGAAACCTCAAGCTACGGCTTGCAACCTGGAACGTGAGAACCATGTGTCCAGGATTTTCCACTGACTTGACCAATATTGACGATGTGAGAAAAACGGCTGTGATTGATGCCGAACTCAATCGTCTTAACATTGATATTGCTGGCCTGCAGGAGACTCGCCTCGCTGAGGAAGGGTCACTCAGGGAAAACAACTACACCTTTTTCTGGAAGGGTAGAGGGCAGGCAGAAAAAAGGCAACACGGTGTGGGCTTTGCAGTGAAGAATTCGCTACTGGGAATGATTGAAATTCCAGCAGGAGGAAATGAAAGACTATTGTCCCTGCGCTTGGCAACCTCTTGTGGGTTTGCCACCATTATTACTGCATATGCACCGACACTCGATTCCTCTGATGATGTGAAGGATTTGTTCTATGAGGAGTTAGACTCCGTGATCAAGGCAGTTCCAAAATCTGACTACATTTATATGCTCGGTGATTTCAATGCTCGTGTGGGCAAGGACTCGAGTTCATGGCCAGTGTGCCTTGGAAAATACAACATCGGTCGCATGAATGAAATGGGCAAAGGCTGCTGGAGCATTGCACCAGTAATGACCTATGCATTACAAACTCTTTTTTTAAAACAAAAGAGACGCATAAGGTCACATGGAAACATCCAAGATCCGGCCATTGGCACCAGCTGGACTTCATCATCACACGGAGACAACATCTGAACCATATATCATTGACTCGTAGTTACCACAGTGCTGACTGTGATACGGATCATTCTTTGGTTGTTGCAAGGGTTAGACTGAGACCAAAGAGAATCTACACAGCTAAACACAAATCTAGCCCCAGGATTAATATTATTAACACTCATGATCCTGAAAAGTGCTTTCAGTTTCAACAGCAACTTGAAGACGCTTTCACTGATACACCAGAAAATTGTACAGTAAATGAAAAGTGGGGTCAAATTAAGGAAACTCTTTATAAAACTGCCGTAGGGGTTTACGGCACTGTGGATCATAAGAGGCAGGACTGGTTTGCGGCCAACAGCGAGACTCTGCAGCCCTTGATTGATAAGAAGAAGAAAGCTCTCTTAAGAAACAAGGAAAGACCAACGCGTAACACTCTGAGTGAGCTAAGGCAAGCTAGGAAGGATGTGCAAAAGGCTGCCAGGCAGTGTGCAAATGATTATTGGATCAAGTTATGTGAGTCCATTCAAATCGCAAGTGATAAGGGAGACATAAGAAGCATGTATGAAGGAATAAAGAAAGCCTGTGGTCCAGTGATCAAAAGAAGTGCACCATTGAAAACCTTGACTGGAGAAATCATCACTGACAAGAAACGGCAGATGGACAGATGGGTAGAGCACTATTTGGAGCTTTACTCAAGTGAGACCAAACTAGCGGATGATGCCCTCAACGCCATAGAGGCTCTACCAACTCTTGACCACCTGGACACACTTCCCACCATAACAGAAGTTAAGTGTGCTATAAATGAACTTGCATCTGGCAAGGCTCCAGGTAAGGATGGGATTCCAATAGAGGTTATCAGGAGTGGGCAAGACACACTCACTATACAGATCCACCAGCTAATAGAGCTATGCTGGCGTGAAGGACAAGTCCCACAGGATTTTAAAGATTCAAGCATCATAACACTGTACAAGAACAAGGGCGATCGGAGCGACTGCAACAACTATAGGGGTATCTCACTTCTGTGTATTGTTGGAAAAGTATTTACCAGAATTGTTCTGCGCAGACTTCAAGTCCTAGGAGATCAAGTCTACCCCGAATCACAGTGTGGCTTTCGACAGAACCGGTCTACCACTGATATGATATTCTCATTGCGACAAATGCAAGAAAAATGCCGTGAACAGAATCAACCACTGTTTATTGCCTTCATCGACCTCATAAAGGCATTTGATTTGGTCAGTCGTGAGGGTCTGTTCAAGGCACTAAAGAAGATTGGCTGCCCACCAACTCTTCTGTCCATTGTGGAATCGTTCCACACAGGCATGAAGGGTATAATCAAGTTTGATGGTGCAACTTCTGAAGAATTTGAAATCAAGAGTGGAGTTAAGCAGGGTTGTGTACTAGCTCCCACCCTCTTTGGAATATACTTTTCACTTCTACTGAAGTATGCATTTCGTGATCAGGATGGTGGTATATACATTCACTCACGCTCAGATGGCGGCCTCTACAATGCTCAGAGATTGAAGGCTAAGACCAAAATTAGCAGGGTACTGATCAGAGAGTTGCTTTTTGCAGATGATGCTGCAGTTACGACCCACTCTGAGGAAGAATTGCAATGTCTACTATCTGCATTCTCCAATGCTTGTTCTGAATTTGGTTTAACAATTAGCAAAAAGAAGACACAGATTATGTCACAAGGTGCACATGGGGTACCATCAATCTTTATTGACGACGCCGAACTAGAGATAGTAGACCATTTTACATATCTAGGATCAGTGGTAAATAGCAAATTATCCCTAGATCAGGAAATCAACATCCGGATTGGTAAGGCAGCAACAACAATGAACAGGTTAAGAAAAAGAGTCTGGGAGAACAGGAAGCTTACTGCCAAAACAAAAGTCCTTGTCTATCAAGCCTGTGTCCTTAGTACTCTTCTCTATGGCAGTGAAACCTGGACAACTTACTCACACCAAGAGAACAATTTAAACAGCTTTCATATGCGGTGTCTGCGAAGAATTCTTGGTATTAAGTGGCAAGACAAAATCACAAATACTGAAGTATTGGAAAGATCAGGTTGTGTGACAGTTTATTCCATGCTCAGTCTTCGTAGACTTAGATGGATAGGACATCTTAGGAGGATGGATGATGGTAGAATACCAAAGGATATCTTTTTTGGTGAATTACAGATGGGTAAGAGATCTCAGGGTCGGCCTCTACTACGATACAAAGATGTGTGTAAGCGGGACATGATTGATACAGGCATTGATAATGCACATTGGGAGCAAGTCGCCGCTGAACGTGTTGCATGGAGGGCAAATATCAGAAATGGAATAAAGTCAAAGGAGAAAATTATTGCAGAAAAGTCACACACCAAGCGTTTGAGACGTAAGATGGTGCATGATGGTGGAAATGACCACGTGTTCAGATGCACCCACTGTGAACGGACATTTACAGCGCAAATTGGCCTTATCAGTCACACTCGCTACCGCCATAGTTAAAAGTTATTATGCCTTTTTAAAGCACAAACTATCGTCTGTCAAGACGGCAAGGTGCCAATGGTGATGGTGATATATATATATATATATATATATATATATATATATATATATATATATATATATATATATATATATATATATATATATATATATATATATATATAATACTGGGTACATCCCCAAGGATTTGAAAACATCCATTTTCATCACACTACCTAAGAAGCCAAGAGCTGTTGAGTGTGAGGATTACAGAACTATTAGCTTAATGAGCCACATAACTAAGATACTACTCAAGGTCATACAAGAAAGAATTCAACATAAAGTAGATGAGGAAGTAGCTGAAGAACAATTTGGGTTCCGCAAAATCAGCGGCACCAGGGAAGCAATTATCTGTTTGAGGATGTTAATTGAAAAATATATAGAAGTTCAAAAAAGTATATGACTATATATGTTTGTTTTATAGACTACAAGAAAGCTTTTGATAGAGTACAACATGAACGACTAATTACGTGCCTTCAAGATATAGGAGTAGACGGAAAGGACATCAGACTTACTAGTAACTTGTACTGGGAACAAGTGGCGTCTATTAGATGCGGAAATAACTATTCGTCGCCTATAGAGATAAAAAGAGGAGTACGGCAGGGATGTGTACTGTCCCCAAGCCTCTTCAACCTATACACAGAAAGAATTTTTAAACAAGTTGAAATGCCTGGACTCAACATCAATGGAAGAATCATAAATAATCTTAGATATGCTGACGATACCGTGTTACTAGCAGAAAGTGAGCAAGAGTTGCAAGACCTAGTGGAAGAAGTAAACAGGCACAGTGCAGAATGTGGCTTAGATATTAACATCCAAAAAACAAAAAACTATGATAATTAGCAGTGAAAAGGAAAGGTCATCAATGAACATCACAGTAAACGGGCAGATACTAGAACAAGTAACAAGTTTCTCTTATCTTGGACATATAATAACAGATGATGGCAGAAGTGAAATGGAAATCAAAAAGAGAATAGGAATGGCCAAAAATGCTTTCAACGGCATGAAATCAGTATTAACATCTAGAGAGATTAATAACGCATTAAAAATGAGAATTGTCAAATGCTACGTATATTCAACGCTACTGTATGGCGCGGAAGCCTGGACATTGAACAAGCAACTAGAAAGTCGCATAGAAGCCCTGGAGATGTGGATATACAGACGAATAGGTCGTATTTCATGGAAACAAAAACAATCAAATGCAGAGGTCCTAGAAAAACTGGGAATGAAGAGAGAGTTGATGAAAGAAATAAAGAGGAGACAAGTGAAATATTTTGGCCACGTTAAAAGACATGACACTCTTATAAAAACCATACTGGAAGGCAAGGTTGAGGGCAAGCGAGCAAGAGGTAGACAACAATACAAGTGGGAGGATAACATCAACAGATAGACGAACATCAGCCTGACAGAATGTAATCAAGGCGAGAGACGGACAGTGTTTGAGATCCATTGCAGCCAACCTTCATTGCGGAGACGGCACCTGATTGATTGATTGATTGATTATCTATTTCCTTGGCTGTAAAGAAGGTTTCGTTTTCAGTGGATCTTGTGTCCTGTTTTATGGTACTGAGAGGTGAATTTCTTCCAGATAAGACTATTGTTGATATTGCGATCCATTAATATTCCTGCACAACTAAATAGAATAACACAAACACAATTTGGTTTGATTCTGCCAGTTTCCTTTCTGTCAGACTGGTGTTAGAGGAGCTTCCTACCGCGTCTTTGGGATTATTCCTCTCTTATAATTTGGGACTCCAAATATTATTCCTATTAGTACCCAGCCCTGTTAGCATTTCATTTTCAGTCTCATCTGCAAATGGTGATTTCTTCGTGTTTAAGGCAATAATTGCCTGTTCCATTTATTCTATTTAAAAATTTGCCATCATATATTTTTCTGCTGCTAGTTTTATGTTCTTGTGAAATGTTCGTTGGCTTTTGATTACATTTTTCTGGTCATTGTGACATCAATACAGTTATTACTAGCATAACTAACATTCTATAGTGCGTTTGCAGCTTGCAACTATGTCGACATGATACTTCATTGTTTAAATGTTATTTATTTTTTATTTCTAGGCACTTCAATTTCGTGGTTCTTACTGGTTTCCATAGTTGTTTTTTCCATCTCTAAGTTCATGTTTTCTGCTTTCTCTCGCCAACGGCCTATTATTGTGTGCTTTAATGTTCTTTTGAAACATGCCGTGATCGTTTTGAGTGCGATGTTTGTTTCAATTGTTTGCTCTCTATATCTGTCTCTCTGCCTGTCTCTCTGTCTGCCCCTCTCTCCTCTCTCCATCCCCAATTTCTCTCTCTCTCTCTCTCTCTCTCTCTCTCTCTCTCTCTCTCTCTCTCTCTCTCTCTGCATCTATCTTTGGCATCTTCGACTTTGTCCTCCAGAATTTATAGTTCTTCAATCCAGAATGTTTTGTAATTTATCATTGTTCCTCTTAAAGTAGATGAAATGGCTGTTGAAGTATTACTTTGTTGAGACTTTTAACATTTATTTCATTTTCCCATGTGGTGGTCTAATGTTTTCACAGTACTTGTCTGTTAGGCTGGCAAATCTATTCAAATCAACTCATCTGTAATGCTGAGGAGACAATGACCTTTGTTCGTGTGTAGCATGATGACTTGGAGGAATGCAGGAATTTTCCTGTGTGATGTAAGAGGGGTTCCAGAGAAAGCAGGGTACAGTTGTCATCGCAAAATACCCAAAGACCATCATAATAGAGTTGACCATGAGATCCTGATATCGTACTTGAGTAGATGTGATGTCGATGTACAGTTACACAACTGCATTTTCCTCTCTGTTTTCTTCTATCGCTATTCCCCCAGCGGAGCATAGGTCATGAATCAGCCCCACAATGTTCTATATTTTTGTCATTACCCCTTGTCCTCCCAGTATGTTACATCTCTGCCTCTAATTTTTTTCTCCATTCTTTTTAGTCGCCTCCTATTTATTTTGCCCTGTGTGCTCCATAGAAAAGACATTCTAGTTGTACTAATAAGTATTAGTAATATCTAGTTTTCTCGTAGGGGAAAATGTAGTCGGACTTCCAACCAGACTGCTCTATGGTAACACAGTATGGAATCTCCTAGCTGGTTACTGAAGAAGGGGAAGGGACAGTGTGGGAATGTCCTGAGTGCATTGATGTTAGTTCATGGTTGCACATGTCATATTTCTGATTATCTCAGAATGTGCCTTAACCAGTGCCCGCGACTTGTCACCTCTTGATTGGCTAGAATGTGTTTATTTCTCTCTGTAACCTCGGCATTGATGGCTCAACCAACCCAGTTTAGTCCATGTGTTCTGCCTTCAGTCTGTTCATGTTGGTCGTTTATTTGTTTTATTCGTTCTCCATCGCTTCTATCCATACAGCAGTACTAGTTTGACAGTTTGACATTGCAGTTAAATACAAGGGGGATTCAAGTGAAAATCGTACGTGATAGGAATGACGATAATCAAGCCATTATCTTGTAACCTGTCAATACTGTTGTTAAGGATGTCAAGAGTATTAAGCACGTAACATCGTGCAGACGAACACAGTGACGTCATATAGACAGTTTAAAGATGGCCGTTCCACTTATAACATGCACCAAAGAGGAGCAAGCGTTCTGTTATCCGTTAGTTTATCAGTGAAGGGGTGACATCTATATAAATTCATCGGCGAATGAAGGTCCAGCATGGTGATGCATGCTTGCCACCCCAACAAGTGTATGCGTGGCGTAGGAAGGTCCAGCATGGTGATGCATGCTTGCCACCCCAACAAGTGTATGCGTGGCGTAGGAAGGTCCAGCATGGTGATGCATGCTTGCCACCCCAACAAGTGTATGCGTGGCGTAGGAAGGTCCAGCATGGTGATGCATGCTTGCCACCCCAACAAGTGTATGCGTGGCGTAGGAAGGTCCAGCATGGTGATGCATGCTTGCCACCCCAACAAGTGTATGCGTGGAGTAGGAAGGTCCAGCATGGTGATGCATGCTTGCCACCCCAACAAGTGTATGCGTGGCGTAGGAAGTCCAGCATGGTGATGCATGCTTGCCACCCCAACAAGTGTATGCGTGGCGTAGGAAGGTCCAGCATGGTGATGCATGCTTGCCACCCCAACAAGTGTATGCGTGGCGTAGGAAGGTCCAGCATGGTGATGCATGCTTGCCACCCCAACAAGTGTATGCGTGGCGTAGGAAGGTCCAGCATGGTGATGCATGCTTGCCACCCCAACAAGTGTATGCGTGGCGTAGGAAGGTCCAGCATGGTGATGCATGCTTGCCACCCCAACAAGTGTATGCGTGGCGTAGGAAGTTTCAACACAGCGTGACTTCTGTGAAGATGTACAGCAGGTTGTGCATGAGTGATTACACATGCTAGCTGAGAATTTCCTCTACAGGAATGCAATCATTTTATCCGCACTGGAGGACTTGCATTGAACGCAGTGGTGAGTACACCGAAAAATGATATATTTGGTCTTTACTGTTTCAGAATATATTCACCCAAAATAAAAAATTTAAAAAATTAAAAATTAAAAAAATAAAAACATAACATTTCAGGGTTTCATTTGAATCCTCCACGTATTATTAGTCTATTTCTAGATTTAATTTCTTGTGGCTGGTAGAAATTTCCTACAAGGCTATGAAAGTTTATTTAAACTTTTGTATTCTTAATTTAACACCTCAGTCTGTTCCCTCAATCTTTGTTTACATTGCTGACTAAATATGTGCATGTCACTATCCCTTGAAGCCAAGTGTAATTAAGGGAGATGGGTAGCATATGCTTGATTTATTCTCATTTTCTCCCTGTGTATTGCTATGACCTCCCATCAAGTGTGTTTTAATTTATTTTGCAGCTGATTTCGTTGTGTGTGACAGAAGACCTATTTCACCAGCGAAGTTCAGATCACCAAACTGCACTCCACGAGTCCATATAATTACATTTCTGGTTGTAACTACTGTTGGCTTCATAGCCCAGTCTATCGTTAGTAGTAACAATACAGATGGCAAAGGCTCCATGTCGCACCACTATTCTTATTTCTAAATACCCGTCAGTGATTTTTCTTATGAAGAACTGCACTTTATCTTTATATGTTACTTTTATAAAGTTAATTAAATTATGTGTGATACCATGGTGCCTCATCAATTTCCAAAGAGAATCCTTATCAATGTTGTCATAGGAATTTTCATAGTACACAAATCTTATATATAAAAAAGACTCTATGTCTGTATGTCCTTTATGCGTTCGCGAACGGTCCATCCGATTGAGATGAAATTTTCTACACACCTTCCTCTCATTCTCGCGCTGCCAACTGTCATATTTTTAAAGTGTAAAATCGGCTACTTACTTAATATTATTTAATATTTCATTTTTCATTATAATGTCTATATAGCAAGGGGACTTATTTCTAGAAAAGTTATTTCAAGGGGCATAACTTTTAATAACATTGCTATATACTTTAGTCATATTGTTGCATCGTTTTCAAAGATTTATAAACTCTTTGTCTATAGTTATTTACAGGCATATGAGTTATAATAAATCATGATATAATCTTTAAGGCATTTTCAAAGTTTTCATAAAAATAATGCATAATGCATAACATTGTAACTCATCTTTTTATGCTTAAAGAAGTTATCTACAGTCATGTAGGTGATTAAAAACAGTTTTCATTAAAAATAATGGATGGTGTGTATAAGGACATTCTTTTAAGTTACTTTTTTTTTTTGTATGAATTTAATGAGACGCTCCCCGCCAGGAGCTGGGCGAAGCCACGCCGGGTCAGATAGATAGACAGACAGACAGACAGATAGTCGGGAACGGGAGCTTATATGACTACTTCTTCTTCTTCTTCAGCGTTCCGAGCCATTGAGGTTCTTTGCTGCAGATACAATCCGTCTCCATTCGTCTCTCTGGTGGACCTTCTCTTGCCAGTCATTGATTCCAAGTGCTTGTAGGTCTGTATATGTATTATCTCTCCACCGCCTTCTTGGTCTACCTCGGGGTCTACGGTCATTTATTTCCTGAGTGTAAGCGAGTTTTGTTTCCCTATTATCTTCCATTCTTTCTATATGCCCCAGCCATTGTAGTCTATTAGCCTTCATGATACCAGTGATTAGCGGGGACTTAAACAAATCATAAATGTCTTTGTTACTTCTTCTTTTCCACTCTCTACTTTGTGTATCCCTAATGGGTCCAAAGATGCGTCTTAAAATTTTGTTCTCAAAGGTTTGTAACAAGGCTTCGTCTCCTTTCGTTGTACTCCAGGTTTCAGAGCCATACAGCACAACTGGTCTGATCAGTGTTTTGTATATTGTGATTTTGGTGTTACGAGATAGCGCCTTTGATTTTAGTAGATGTTGTAGTGCATATTATATCTTATTTCCAGAGTTGATTCTAGTTTGTATTTCTTCCCTTATGATGTTGGAGCAGTTGAAGATTGTACCCAGGTATT
>JACEFZ010017513.1:0-39748 GCA_014155875.1 Cepaea nemoralis | reverse complement strand
CCCAAAAAAATTCTTGGGTTCCAAACAAAAAAAGGTTGGCCCCGGAAAAGGAAAAAAGGCCCCTAGAGTTAAGAAGACTATTTGTCAACCAAGATGCGGTCAGCATTGAAACAGTTAAATATAGTGTGGTTAAACTGACTATCTCTACTGGGCGCATACACAACATGCCCGTTAGATTATTGTCAATTCAGAATAAATTATGAACTAGATTTAAGAATGAAACATAACATTAACCAAACACTTTCTTTGATGGCGCTTTTTTCTCTCGCAATAGAATGTCGTTTTATAAGTTAAACAATGACAGTTTATCAATAACATATTTTCAGTCATAAAGTTTACTTCTTGCTAAGTATATTTATTCATTGCTATATACAATAATTATTACACTTACTTGGAATAATATGTTGCAAGCGTGATAATTGCGTCAAAAGCGTTATTACAGTTACTGTTTTTGGATATATTCATTGAACGTAATAGTAGAGTATTTGTGTAGTAATAAATTGTTTCCCTGTTATAAACTATCATATTCTATTTTTTTAAAAAAACACAGCCCTCTAAGTAACTAGAAAAAAAAATGGCATCTAAATTAGGGCTGAGACCTATTAATTTAAATGTAATAGTTAACTTTTGAAAAATTAACGATTAATTAATCGTTAATTTCGATTAAAGCAAAACAATTATAGTCATATAACTCACATTATAGTCGTATTTGTCAAACATCGAAATAGCACTGGATTGGTTTGTTCATATGTCATCTAATAACTAACTGTGCAAACAGACGAGTATGTTGACAGTATTTGCTTCAAGTGACGAGCGCATCTTATTAACATTATAACCAGAAGAGCTGAACAAGCGTTCACATGGAACTGAGGTAGCAGGTGTGCACAGAATGGTCTTGGCAAGGAATGCCAATTTTGGATATACATGTTCATTAAGTTTCCTCTGTTGTAACGGCTCAACCGATTCAGCAACTTTCTTATCCATTTCAGACTCAATTAGCTTAATACTATCTTCATTTGGTTCACATATAGTTTCATTGTCAATGTCAGTATCATTCGTTGCAGCAGTCTCCATCTGCTCATCTTGAACATCAACTGCTATTTGTTGTTCAATACGTGACCAAGTTCGTTCTTTTGCATCTTTTGACAAACACTTCAGGTATTTGTAGCGTGGGTCAAGTGCTGTTGCAATCTGTAGTATTTAAATACCTGTCATATTACCTACACGTTCACTGAAGTCAGTAATACATGATGCCTTAAATTTAGCTATGTAGCCCGGATCATCATCGTGTACAGTCAAATGCTTTGTAAACGATGATAGCAGTAGCAATACACAGCTACATGAAACAAAATCTTGACCGCCAAGCAGGACCGTGGTCTGATAGAATAGTCCAAAACTTTCACATATTTCGAAATCTTCTCCCAATTTGAACTTGACAGTTTTGGACCTTTGTATTGCTTCTTTTCTTTTGACATGTAGACAGTTAATGCTTCTCTAGCCTGTAGAAGACTCTGAATAAACATACTGTTTCATCTTGTTGGTACATCTTGCTGCAGCTTACACAATGGTGACTCAGTACAATTTTGCAACTCGGTTGTGTTTGCAGCACTATGTTTATAATGACAGACAATTTTTCGACATCCGGTTCATTTGTATAAGTGATGGGAGAAAAGTTTTCGATTAATCGTTAAAAAAAAAATTATTCGTTAAAAAAATTTAACGATTAATCGATTAATTAATCGTTAACTTCCGCAGCCCTAATCTAAATATAACATCCGCCATTCGTCATCATCATCTTCCACTTCTGCCCTCAAGCGCCGTAAGGAGGATTAATTTGCGCTCCAGCACTCTGTGGACGGCACTTGATAGTGTCATTCTGTGTGATTGTACAATGGCTTTGATGTCGTCAATTAATTTTCTTCTTGGACGTCCTCTTAGTCTCGTCTCGTCTCTATTGGATCTTTGATGTAAGACCAGTGGTGATAGTTTTCTTGTGTTGCATTCTAACGACATGGCCAAACCACTTGATCTTCTGTCTTTTAATAACTGTGGCACAAGGTGTTGATCCCACTGTCTGTCTGATAACAGCATTTCTTACTCGGTCTCGGACTGTTAAGTTGGCAGCTCAACTCAGGCATCTCATCTCACAGTTGTTGATTTTGCGAGAGTGTGATTTGGATGAAGTCCAAGTTTGAGATTGATAGTATGAGGTTGGTGTAAACATCCACCAATAACATTTAATATTATTATGTCACTGTTATTGAGTCACTTTAACTGATGCGTCTGCCATTATATATGTAGATGCATGTCTACAGGAGTACACGAGTGTTAAATATAAAACGGATACCCGTTAATCAAATCATATACTCGCATATTTCACACTAAAGTGTTATTTGACATTGGCAGCCAACTAAAAGAAATCGAGCACGCACTGAACAAAGATTAGCAACAATAAAACATAGGTTATAGTTATGTGAGAGGGAAGCAAGAAACACTTACGAATAAATCACACTGTGAAATGACGTATTGTGTGTTGACATAACTTATAGAGACGAGAAAAAGGTGAGTCTTCACTTTCCTGAATAATAATATCGAGGCATAGAGAATTACAAGGGGCATAACTGTTTAAAGTGTACAAGTATGTTCAGGTCCCATTAATATGTTACAGATTTAGTGCACTTGGAGTGTTGGAAATATAGAACAAGGACTGCAAACGCAACGTCAAACAAGAGACAGGATTCTAGGTAATCCATCTGTTACCAACACCCTTTCGCAGATTGGAAGTATGCGCTGATGAAATACAACCATGGTTTTGATAAAAAGAGAACCAAGGGTGAAACACGGCGAAGATAAATAAAACTAGTTGGAATCGAATGCGTAATTCTCAAATAGAATTAAATTGTGCACAGGAAACGTGCAATGTGGTTCTGTAAAATTGCCAAGTGACTCTAGAGCAAGTGCAGATTATTTATTTACAAAACGTAGAAGAGCTGTTCAAGACTGAGGAGTGTAACCATTGATAAATGCTCACTTCACACAAGTGACGATCCCCCATCCCTAGTTTTAAAGATCACAATGCATTGAAACAATGACATAACTATAGACATCTATTAACACATTATGTATTTTTTTTAAAGTTGACGTTATTTGCAGAACGTTACAATCAACGCCAATCACATTGGCTATGTGTGTTTGCCTATACAATTTTACGTTCAGTCAAGTGCAATTGTTTCCTGAACGGGATACTAGTATACAAGTCCAACCGACAGGCGGGTGGAATGACTCCAGTACATCGTTGACAGAAGAAAACGTTTAAGCGATTTAAACCTTTAACCCACGGTGACCTCGAACAATTAGGATATAAATCAATAAAGCAATTTGAGCAAGTAAACGTATTCTTACTGAGATATATACGAACATGTGGAGATGCATAAAAAGGCAAGTGAAAGCGGAATACTAACGCCACTTGATCCGCATGTTTTTTAGAGAGCGATTTATAAGGAGGAGATCTATAATTCAACACAGACGGCTAAGTTGACCATCACACAACGTATTAAGAATGCGACACAGTCACGTGAGAAAATAGCAGATACACTTCATAGTAAACAAGGTCGTCTTATAATATATTGGAAACAACTGAAATTACAAGGTTAGCATGCATTTAATTCGTGTGCTCTGCTAACTGGTGTAAGCTTGCATGCATCTCCACACATATCGTCCTCTGATGCTCTACATCGATCCTATTAATGCTATTCATCCACGCCATTGTCCCAGGGCATCGAGAATCACTTCTCTCTGTCAGCACCTCACTCTTCTAATGCTTATCGTTCCAGTAGTGATGTTTTCAGATGTCTCTCTTCTTATTATATGACCAATAAACACTCTGTGTTTCCTGTCTAATTCCTATAAATCATCATCATCATCATCATGTGCCATGTCGATACGCGTGGTTGGTTATGTTTCACTATCTCACTCGATCACCAGAGTCATGGATCGGATCAGTGTTCTTGACTGACTTTTCTTTTGTGAGTGAAGTATCTTGACAAAGTGATGCAGAACAGTATCCCAAACAGAACTCACCTGCGAGCAGTTTCCTAGTCCAGTAATAGAGGTAACTTAACTGGAGTGCAGCGAAACAATACTATCCGATACCCAGGGAAATAATTATCACTCATTAAGAGAACTTAACACAAGCTCAAGGAAGTGGTGGCATTAGGGATCCAGTCACCTGGAAGTACAACTAGGTTATAAACAGGTTCAGACAGCCTATCCCAAATGAAACAAAAGTATGTCATTAAAAGGTATATTTCAGGCATCCAGTGATATGAAATAGCTTGTACTTGTATTAACACCTATTTATGCATAATACCAATTGCAATTGATGTTGTTAATGTATTGAATGACCATAATCCATGTTTATGTTTTAATAAATTATGAAAGAGGTCATTTCCTCCTTTGAGTGTTTTCTTGTCGTGTCAGTAGTTCAATAAGACACACCTAGATATTAATCAATTAGCTTAGAGAAGAGAGGCAAGGAACACCCAACAAGAGAGGGTTGGCCTTCAGGAAACCTTACATTATTCCCTGGAGGAATTCCTTGGTTCTCCGAAACTCTATATATTAAATCAAACATTTGAGCCAGTGCTAGCTTAATTGATTATAACAGGCAGGATCACATTGAGAAAGAGGAACTTAGTATCATTTCTTTCTTTGGGGTTGAAGCATGAATTCCATACATCCGACAGGTACGTACGTTGTGTCTGTGTCTAATATTTCTCTTCCTTTCGCAGGAGCTAAATATACCTAATTGTTTGCAATTCATATTGTCTGTCAAGTCGTAAAAGTGTCAATGTAATGTATGTATGTATACATATATGTATACCTATATGTATAAAGGTATACATATATGTATACATACATACATTACATTGGCATTAACCCATCATACATATGATAGCACTCAGTTCCACCCTCTATTAATACGTCAGGAAAGAAAAAAAAACATAAAGCAATAAGAACGTTAATCCACATTTCATATATACATAGATCGGGCTGAGCCAATCTGATATGAGTACCAGGAAGTGTTTTAGGAAGTAAAGTTGATCGGTGTGATGCAGACCATATCACCTACCGGGTGCCGATTGATCTATTATAATAATCAGATGTAGCATCATATACCTAATTATCATAAAGCTTTGAAAGGGTAATTTATGTATGCTTTACCATCACATACATGCATGTGTGTGGTTATGTTATATGCTAGCGTTTTCCAAACTGATAATTTGACCCTTGCCACATCTGCAGCGAATACCTTGTCGACCTTCTGATCTGTCGAATGAGGAGCATGCATCACTTAATATTGATAACATAGCATCAAATGCCAGTTTACAACGCTAACGTAATACTGTATACCCGTAACAATGTATTTCCGTTCAAGAATTGGACACGATACGTAGGTTTATAATATTATCATATCATAGTGTTTGCGCATTCTCACTTCTGCGCATATTGTCATTATTTGGAATTTTTCGTAGTTGAATCCTTTTGTTTAGTTGAATAGTAGAAGAACAACGTGGGTTTGTAGAAGGCAAGTGTACAGTAAAAGCTTTGTATATACTGAGAACCGTAATCGAACGTTCTATTGAAGTAAACAAAGAAATACACCTTTACTTCATTGACTACACAAAGGCATTCCATAAAGTGGGACATGTCGACATGATAAGGATGCTTGAAGATCTACAAATTGATGGAAAAGACCTAAGACTTGTAAAAAACATATATTGGAAACAACAAGCTGCCATAAGAGTTGATAATGAAGTAGGCCAATATCAGCCTATAAAGGGAGGTGTGAGACAGAGATGTGTAATGTCTCCAGATCTGTTTTCCCTGTACAGTGAAAGTATTTTCAGAAATATTGAAAATATGGAAGGAATAAACATTGGGGGAAGATGCATCAATAACATTATATATGCAGATGATACCGTTTTGATTGCAGACAATGAACAGGACCTGCAACATTTGGCAGATGCGGTTGTTACACACAGTGAACAACTAGGGTTAGAATTAAATTGTAAAAAGACACATATTATTGTCGTCACTAGGAAGAACGAAATACCACAATGTAATATACAAGTAAATGAGAATATTCTTCTACAAGTGAATAGGTACAATCATCTCGGAACAGTAATAACATCAGATGGGAGATACCTTGAAGAGATTAGAACAAGAATCACCATGGCAAAAGTAGCCTTTAGCAAGATGAAAAACATACTGACCAATAAAAAGATGTCAATTGAAACGAGAAAAAGAGTGCTGAGTTGCTACATAGAACCTGTACTTTTATATGGATGTGAAGCTTGTAGAATGCTTGCTTGGTTGCTTGCTTGCTTGTGTTCGCTGGCTGTGAACGCCAGCGTGAAGTCCTGTATGTGGGATGAATACACCCTGTTGTCCACCATCAATGTGATGTCATACCGGACCTGAGGTTTGCGTGAGTATTCGTTGTCCCGTTTCTGGCTTATTGGTGTGCAGACTGGTGGTTCCTCGCCATGCAGGCAGATACTCTCCGGCTTGGGAGTAATCATCGATCCTACTGATGTTAGCCAGGTCCCCGAAGGGACCTGTTGCCCAGGACGCACGACGTGGACGTGTCAGTAGTTCTTGGCCACTATAGACCCCGGCCCTGGTGCCTTGGAAACAACTCTGCGTCCCGCTTGGACAATGAGCAGCAAAGCTGAAAAACATCTCATGGCTGTAGAAATGTGGTTTAAGAGGAAAATGCAAAGAATACCATTGACAGCCAGAAAGACCAATGAACAAGTTCTTCAAGAAACAAATTAAGATCGTAAACTGATTAGAGACATTAGACGTAGACAGTCAACATATTTTGGGCATGTTATGAGAAAAAAATGAATTGGAGAACTTGGTGACAACTGGTAAGATCGAAGGGAATAGACCAAGGGGAAGACCTGGAAGCAATTACCTGGATGGCTTGGTCTCGTCGCATGGTCGAGACAGAAACACGGAACTGATCCAGGACTCTGGTGATCGAGTTAGATGGCAAAACATGACCGCCCACGCTTACCCGCATGGCACATGATGGATGTATGGCGTTGACTGCGATAATTATGTTTGACTTTATAATCTCTTTCTTAGTTTATAACAGCCGTCACTTTTTCTTAGCACTTGGTTGTCTATGGAAGGCCTGTATATTTGGCTTTCATAACTCATTTCATCTCATCTCATCATGTTCCTCTTGTACCTTGCGGTGTCTAGGTGATATATAAACAGCGGGAGAGTGCCTGCATAAAGGCTTCATGTATCGATATTCCCATGGATTCGACTAATCTCTCCATCCATCGTTTAAGTGGTCGGCCTCTTCCTCTGCTTCCCTCTGGTCTGTACATCATTGTTGTGGTATACTTTTATTTGGTAACCTACTTGCATGGCCAAACCATTTGACTTGCTGCCTTCTAATAAAATCTAGTGCAGATATAGCCCCCACTTTAGTCCTGATTTCTTCATTTCTGATCTTATCTCTTCCTTGATACATTGAGTATTCTTCTCAGGAATCTCATTTCTGTTGGTGTGATTTTTCTTTTCTCTTTTTCTGTCATTGTCCAGGTTTGGCATTGGTAGCATAGAGTTGGTAGGAAGATTGTGTTGTAAAGAGCTTTCTTAGTAGTTATTGATACATGTTTGTTTTTTAGTATTGATGCCATTTGTCCAATGAGTTGGTTTGCCTTATTGCATCTATTTTTGATCTCGTCTTCTGATTTGCCATTTGATGATATTATACTTCCTAGGTACTTGAAACTCTTTACTTGTTTCAAGCGATGTTCGTTTACGTGAATAGCTGTTGCTTTTTCTTCTTTAGTTATATTCAATACCTCTGTTTTGCTTGTGCTAATTTTCATGTTATGTTCCCTACACATTTCACTTAGACAATTCATGTGGTTTTGTAATTCAGCTTCTGGTTTTGCTATTACTGCTTGGTCGTCAGCAAACAGGAGTTCTCTAATGTTTAGATTTGCAGATGGTTCTTCTTCTGTGTTCTCGTCATGCGGTGTTCTTGCGATCTCTGTTTCGCTGGTTTCTTTACATATGTTGTCTATATATTTTATAACCATATATAGACAACATATATAACATAACAAACTAAGGAAAGATCTACATGATCGCTAATTAGGACTGATTTGCTATAATAAAAGTAAGAACCTATTCTCTATGAATATCCTGTCGGGCCGGCCGAGATTCATTTCCAAGTGAACGAAAGACGAAGGGAAAATTGGTAGTGACGTATCTGCCCTGTTAGAGACATTAGACGTAGACAGTCAAAATATTTTGGGCATGTTATGAGAAGAAATGAATTCACATAGGGAAAAAATACAAAAATAACTATGTCTCTTGGAGTATTACGTTCGGATAGTTTTCCAAAGTTATTCTTGATCATTTGGCTCATGAATAGTAAACTATCTTAGGAAGTCACTTGGAATTTAACGCATGGATTTAACACTGAGAAGGAGTCAATAAGTATGTCACAAGAAGCTGTAGAAAAAATACTAACTAACTAACTATAAAAACAACTTGATACCAGTTTATTTATATACATACATTGTCCCTTAATTCCTCCATAACTTCCACCAACATTGGTGCACTTATCCAATCGTTTTATCAGTCCTCTCAAACCGGTTACATATAACTGAGTGATCTGTTTTCTAAACCACGTTGTCACTTCACATTCAACGACGGCGTCATTCGCGAACTTGAGAAATTTTTCAACCCAGCTATGCACCGCTTGACGGGACAAACATTTGTCAGCATAAACAGGAAACATTTCCTTATTAATGCCCATTGCAGGCAGTCCTTTCGCCCACAATAAAAAGCACTACTGCACGTTGCTCTTTGGTTGTACACACACTCCGTAAGTACAGTCGCCATTTTGTTTATACGCTGCGCATTCGCATATGACGCCTAGCGCCACCTGACGAATGGGCATATAAAGTTCGATGTTGCTGTCACCTAATGACACCTGTCTGCTACCCCACAGAACTGTGTGTCTTACTTATTGACTCACCCTCGTAGGACTCTATTGACCCATTGTTGACGGAATTTAGTGAAATGCAACATGCCATCATCACGTGGCTGTGCCGAGATCGTGAGCTTTATTTAATTTGAATCATATGATTGAGCTGGTCTCTACTGTTCATATCTCCCATGTATAATACTATGAAGACAGGTTCTGAGAATATGATGAATTCATGTCATTAAATATGGATATATTTGGGAAGTATAACCTAGAGGTCCTTGTAGAAATCATATAGAAGAAATGGTTTTCTTTGTAGAATCTTGTCAGGCAGGAATATATATTCCCAAACGTATGGTGTCTTTTTTGGACTGAACCGCTATGGTCTGGTCATATATAGATCTGAAGAACATCAACAGTGTGCAGAGATGGAATGAGAAAGTGATGGGGGAGTGGGGAACCTGACGTCGAAGGGAACCATGACCAGTGCCACTGTACGCCTAATCGGACTGCAAAAGTTGCACGTATTATGCCTGTTGCTGCCATAGACTCACACATATCTCACACCATCTACATATGTGGCATACATATGTAATCAGTACCTTGTATCAGAGGCGCGAATTAGTCTTGAATTGAAGCCAAAGACTGCATTAACAATCTCCCTATATTTAGTACTCATGTGATAATATATGAAAATATTCACTGAGGAATTAATGGATTCCAGAATGAAGCAAATGCCAACACAAACTATTACCAAATTTTTATATTTGCCATCAACAGCAAACTGCGGGTCTATCAGTGCAGCTATGAATACAAAACTTATGGGAATAAAACATATAATGAATATCGTTGAGATCATCACAACCATTTTCGCTACTTTTTGATTACGGCGGGAAACTGCATCAGTTTGTTTACTAGAAACAATTGATGTATTACGCCATTTTGACATCTTCTGTAACTTTGTTGCCAGCGTGACGGTGCAGACTGTAACAACAGAAAATGCACTAAATGGAACAATTACGTTGTTTATAGCGAAAGAAATGCTGTTCCACATACTCTCTGTTGCCAGTAGAGACAAGTCCCGAGAAGTGTTTTGTTCAAGTTCGGGGAAGTATTTCAATCCCAGCTTGTTTACCACGTATAGAGGAGCTGAACTTGTCAGTAGCACGAAGAAGACACACATAATAAGTATGGTGACTCTCCTTGAAGTGACGATTCCTTTGACCTAAAGGTGGGCAATAAATGAAATCGCATATTACGATATAAATATATGCTGAGAGAAAACATACATCTCAAACTGATTCTGAGCCAGGCTGTAGCTATATTATGTCTGCCCACCCTGTCATTGTGTTATATTATAATATACCGCATATTGTCTAACATCATTTAGGAGTTGCAATGAGTTTATCTTAGCAGGATTGGCATCGTCATGTCGCATATCATCTCATCTTGCTCCTTTTATTCCGTGTGGTGCAGAGGTGAAGCATAAAAGCGGGAGAGTGCCCGTTAATGGGCTCCAAGCACCTAGATTACCATGGACTCTGCTATTCCCTCTATCCAGCATTTACGTGGTCGGCCTCTTTTTCCGCTTTCGTGTGGTATGTACAACATTCCTTCTTAAGGTAAACTGTTAGTTGGCAATCTAGTTACATGGCCAAATCACTTAACTCCCTGTCTTCTGATACAAACCATAGACATCACATGAACGCTTGTGAATGTTCAAAACAATTTCCTTCTCTTCAGCGAGAAATTAATCGCAATTCGCTGCTTATAATTCAAGTTGGTAACACGGTCCATTTTGAAGGCTTAGGGCAGCCATATTTTTGTGACCGCTTGTGTCAATTTGGTGCACGAAATAGGCTATCCATATTTGAAGTGTTCAAAATTCCATACGTGCTTTAATCTTCGTAATTAGCTGAGAAAAACAATGTGGTGCATTCTTTATGAACGCCCATCGTAAATATGTACAGTAAAACCTCGGTTTTCTTCGATATCAAATTCCGACGAAATCCGAGGCAATTATTTCCGTGTGAATCAATGTAAATCCAAATAATTCGTTCTAGACACTCCAAAATACATACCAAAGACACATCTTACATTGGCACCTTGCCGTCTTGACAGACTGTGGCATAACGCAGCCAACATTATTCATTTTATCAACACATGCCGCAAAAAGAGGAAACAACATTAAAAGAAATTGACTTCACAAACGCAATTGGAGATTGGGACTTGAAACTTAACATCGAAACTGGAACTGAACAAGTGACAAATGACGTGGATTCTTAGAAAGATTTCATCAGACCAAGCTCGGAACCCCATTGGATGGGAGAAACACGTGACCCGCCTTCGCGCCAGTGCATAATTAACATATATTACTATTTCATCAGAAATGTTAATAAGCCCGCACTTTTGTCTGAACTCGCTCCATGGACGGATGTGAGAAGATTGTGTGACCAAAAATTCAATGGGCTAGGCAGAAGTCTGGATCCGAGGTACGTTGTTAGTCCCTTGATTAGACTAAGAACCCGATGTATCAAGTATCAAGTAATGTAAACCCATGTTTGTGATGTCAATTGAAATGTATGATTATTAATTAAAACCTATGAAATGTAAAAATGCTCGACTGTAGATTCTAATGACGCAAAGCCATTCCCGGGCAAAATATTCTCTTCGATGAAACTACAATCTCTGATATTCTTAAAGATAATTATTAACTTTAAGAAGTGCATTCCACTACTACATTCTATTCTAAACAACTGTGAGAAGTGATGATTCGAAAGCAATCTTGTGCATTTCACCAGAAACATTGTAAAAGATGCTATCACTATCTACAGCTGAAATGACAGTTCGTGTACTAGAATAAGTGCCTTGTTCTAAAACAGACTTATCTATGCCTATTTACAATCTAGAAAGCTGAAAGTGAAATCAATCTTTCCTTTCTCCTTTATCTATAGAATTAATAGGGTTTGGCGAAATAAATATTTATATTTATTCAAAACAATGTTTTCCCGTAGTGAATTTGAATAACGAAGACACAAACAATAGATTGCACGATTTATTGCCTGGCATATTTCGCTGCATCTCGTCAGGTACATACTGCAGAACTCACACAACTTACGTGAAATTAACTAGATAAATCCTTCAAGTTGAAATATACACAATTTCGCACAGTAATGTCGATTGTCTACCACGGTAATTTTAAGCTGACTAACATGTCTTTCTGTTTACACAATTCTGGCTTGCGTTGATAGATCATAATTGCTTCTGCAAATTTTAACAAGCGAGTATTCTGTGTTCTAAACAACACGCGAAATGCAGTCTCTCTGGACACAACATGGCGACTGGCAACAATGTGCTTGCCGATTGAAGACGCCGGGAGCTTCCGGTGTGTCGGCTCCTCGTGGCTATCATCTCCTGTGTGTTGTATCTTGTTGACCCATTGAGGTATGTGTTCTAACACCCGTTTGTTAAGCTGTCTCT
This sequence comes from Cepaea nemoralis, assembly GCA_014155875.1. Lineage (NCBI taxonomy): Eukaryota > Metazoa > Mollusca > Gastropoda > Stylommatophora > Helicidae > Cepaea > Cepaea nemoralis. The sequence continues at coordinate 27,243 of JACEFZ010017513.1, read as the reverse complement.
CCGTTCGGCCAATGTAAACGGCCTGGCATCTACATGTGAATTGGTAAATACAATTGTTTGTGGCGTACAGAGGAACAGGCTCTTTGACTGTTGGTGTAGGAATGGGTACGGTTTTACATCTAATGACTGGAGTTGCCGCACAGAATGTTTGACCTACTGCTGTAGTAAGCCGGTCTTGTAGACGTTACATTACGTCATCCCCTCGAAAGGTTAGCTGGATGAATACCTTGAGTTTAGGGACTGTAGTTACGTCTGCTTTGGGTTTGGGCTGTTGGCAATGGCGCTTTATAAATCCTGTGGAGTACCCATTCAGGTTTAAGACATTCTTCAGAGTTTCAAATTCCTCTGTCAGTGTGTCCTGGGTGCATATCTTTCTAGCACGGTCAAACAAGGTCCGTACTAAGCCCCGTTTGTACTGGACAGGTGTGAAGCTCTGAAAATTTAGGTATTGGCCAGTCCATGTTTCTTTGCGATACACCGATCTTTGAATTGTGCCGTCTGCTCTACGTCTCATTAGAATATCTAGGAACGGTAACGCTTCGTTGTGTTCGTGTTCCATAGATAGAGAGATGTTTTTATGCGTCTTGTTCATTGTGGCCTGAAACGATGTTGCTTGTAGCTCGTCTGTGGTGATGATTAGTATATCGTCCACATAACGCCGGTAAAAGGCCAAGTTGTTGATGTCTGAGGATCTCTTTTCTTCTAAGTGTGCCATGAAGATGTCCGCTAGAATAGGACCAAGAGGACTCCCCATGGCCACTCCGTCAATTTGGCGGTATGACTTAGTTTGAAAATTGAATAGGATGTTGGCGGTACATAGTAGTAGTAGCCTCTCCAGAATAGATGTTGGTATGCCTAATTTTAGTTGTTTGTCTTCAATGCGTTCCCTTATTATTTTCACTGTCTCCTCTAATGGAACGTTAGTGAATAGGGAGGCTATATCCATGGATGCCATGTGTTTGTTATTTATGTCCATAGTATCCAATAATTCCACCAGTTGGAATGTATCTCTGAGTATTTTTGGATCGAAGGACTGTCGTACTGGTTTTAACATTTCGGCTAACCATCTCGCCATTCGGTGTTGTGCAGAGTTAACCATGGACAGGATAGGTCTTAGCGGGATGCCGGGCTTGTGAAGTTTGGGTAGACCGTACATCTGAGGAGTGTGCGAGCCGCGTGGTGTGAGCGTTTTTGCAGTGGCCTCACTGATGAGTCCCGCATTCACAAGTGACTGGATCTCTTTCCTCATTATAGCATCCAGGTCCTCCGACTTGTTTACTTTTTGATCTATCCTGAATTTGGATTCGTCTGACAATATTACATCCATTTTTCTCTGGTAATCTGACATGTCCATCAGTACTGTACCGCTCCCTTTGTCAGGTTTCAGTATGACGAGGGTTTTGTTAGCCTTTAACGCTTTTAAGGCAGTAAGGTGTTCGTTGGTCAGCGGACACGTCTGTTTAGAGGGTGTTGTGCGATACTGGTGTTCTAAATCTACCAGTTTGGCCTTCAGCCACCCGACCGAATCAGCAGAGGTAGGTGATAACTTGGAGACTTGATCAAACAACATTTCAAACTGTGCTTGCGACTCAACACGATTGATGTGTTTAGGCTTTATGCATAGTTTTAATCCGTATGCAAGGGCCTCTGTTTCAATGTTGTTGAGTACGTATGACGATAAGTTTCTCACATACTTCTCTGGGTTGTCTATTACTGACGTTGTTACCTTTTCAGTGCTCAGTGATTTGTTGAGGCGAGCATTCTCTGCGATTTTCACCTTGTACACTGCTTCTGTACAGAATTTCGTGAACTTCAAGTAGCCATACAAACTCAATTCTTGGGTGACGTAGTAGGCAGAACTGTGTGTGCGCTTCAAGTTGGCCAGCTTGGACTGGGTTTCTTCTATCTGGTTTTTTGTCAGTCGTCTCAGGTTTTTTCTTGTCGGACATATTCTGTCCGTCCTCAGAGATCTGAAATACCGGTGAGGAAATATCCCCGTCCTTAGGCATTCCTCGAGAAATCTCAATCGACAATCCTGTAGCGATATCTTACACTTCAGCTTGAGTAATCCATCTAATCGCTTCACAGTTGGTAATGGGAGGCGACGTTTGAGAAATTCAAAACAATGTTTTCCCGTAGTGAATTTGAATAACGAAGACACAAACAATAGATTGCACGATTTATTGCCTGGCATATTTCGCTGCATCTCGTCAGGTACATACTGCAGAACTCACACAACTTACGTGAAATTAACTAGATAAATCCTTCAAGTTGAAATATACACAATTTCGCACAGTAATGTCGATTGTCTACCACGGTAATTTTAAGCTGACTAACATGTCTTTCTGTTTACACAATTCTGGCTTGCGTTGATAGATCATAATTGCTTCTGCAAATTTTAACAAGCGAGTATTCTGTGTTCTAAACAACACGCGAAATGCAGTCTCTCTGGACACAACATGGCGACTGGCAACAATGTGCTTGCCGATTGAAGACGCCGGGAGCTTCCGGTGTGTCGGCTCCTCGTGGCTATCATCTCCTGTGTGTTGTATCTTGTTGACCCATTGAGGTATGTGTTCTAACACCCGTTTGTTAAGCTGTCTCTCCGTTCGGCCAATGTAAACGGCCTGGCATCTACATGTGAATTGGTAAATACAATTGTTTGTGGCGTACAGAGGAACAGGCTCTTTGACTGTTGGTGTAGGAATGGGTACGGTTTTACATCTAATGACTGGAGTTGCCGCACAGAATGTTTGACCTACTGCTGTAGTAAGCCGGTCTTGTAGACGTTGCATTACGTCATCCCCTCGAAAGGTTAGCTGGATGAATACCTTGAGTTTAGGGACTGTAGTTACGTCTGCTTTGGGTTTGGGCTGTTGGCAATGGCGCTTTATAAATCCTGTGGAGTACCCATTCAGGTTTAAGACATTCTTCAGAGTTTCAAATTCCTCTGTCAGTGTGTCCTGGGTGCATATCTTTCTAGCACGGTCAAACAAGGTCCGTACTAAGCCCCGTTTGTACTGGACAGGTGTGAAGCTCTGAAAATTTAGGTATTGGCCAGTCCATGTTTCTTTGCGATACACCGATCTTTGAATTGTGCCGTCTGCTCTACGTCTCATTAGAATATCTAGGAACGGTAACGCTTCGTTGTGTTCGTGTTCCATAGATAGAGAGATGTTTTTATGCGTCTTGTTCATTGTGGCCTGAAACGATGTTGCTTGTAGCTCGTCTGTGGTGATGATTAGTATATCGTCCACATAACGCCGGTAAAAGGCCAAGTTGTTGATGTCTGAGGATCTCTTTTCTTCTAAGTGTGCCATGAAGATGTCCGCTAGAATAGGACCAAGAGGACTCCCCATGGCCACTCCGTCAATTTGGCGGTATGACTTAGTTTGAAAATTGAATAGGATGTTGGCGGTACATAGTAGTAGTAGCCTCTCCAGAATAGGTGTTGGTATGCCTAATTTTAGTTGTTTGTCTTCAATGCGTTCCCTTATTATTTTCACTGTCTCCTCTAATGGAACGTTAGTGAATAGGGAGGCTATATCCATGGATGCCATGTGTTTGTTATTTATGTCCATAGTATCCAATAATTCCACCAGTTGGAATGTATCTCTGAGTATTTTTGGATCGAAGGACTGTCGTACTGGTTTTAACATTTCGGCTAACCATCTCGCCATTCGGTGTTGTGCAGAGTTAACCATGGACAGGATAGGTCTTAGCGGGATGCCGGGAGTCTCTTGGTGACTATTCTAGCGGACATCTTCATGGCACACTTAGAAGAAAAGAGATCCTCAGACATCAACAACTTGGCCTTTTACCGGCGTTATGTGGACGATATACTAATCATCACCACAGACGAGCTACAAGCAACATCGTTTCAGGCCACAATGAACAAGACGCATAAAAACATCTCTCTATCTATGGAACACGAACACAACGAAGCGTTACCGTTCCTAGATATTCTAATGAGACGTAGAGCAGACGGCACAATTCAAAGATCGGTGTATCGCAAAGAAACATGGACTGGCCAATACCTAAATTTTCAGAGCTTCACACCTGTCCAGTACAAACGGGGCTTAGTACGGACCTTGTTTGACCGTGCTAGAAAGATATGCACCCAGGACACACTGACAGAGGAATTTGAAACTCTGAAGAATGTCTTAAACCTGAATGGGTACTCCACAGGATTTATAAAGCGCCATTGCCAACAGCCCAAACCCAAAGCAGACGTAACTACAGTCCCTAAACTCAAGGTATTCATCCAGCTAACCTTTCGAGGGGATGACGTAATGCAACGTCTACAAGACCGGCTTACTACAGCAGTAGGTCAAACATTCTGTGCGGCAACTCCAGTCATTAGATGTAAAACCGTACCCATTCCTACACCAACAGTCAAAGAGCCTGTTCCTCTGTACGCCACAAACAATTGTATTTACCAATTCACATGTAGATGCCAGGCCGTTTACATTGGCCGAACGGAGAGACAGCTTAACAAACGGGTGTTAGAACACATACCTCAATGGGTCAACAAGATACAACACACAGGAGATGATAGCCACGAGGAGCCGACACACCGGAAGCTCCCGGCGTCTTCAATCGGCAAGCACATTGTTGCCAGTCGCCATGTTGTGTCCAGAGAGACTGCATTTCGCGTGTTGTTTAGAACACAGAATACTCGCTTGTTAAAATTTGCAGAAGCAATTATGATCTATCAACGCAAGCCAGAATTGTGTAAACAGAAAGACATGTTAGTCAGCTTAAAATTACCGTGGTAGACAATCGACATTACTGTGCGAAATTGTGTATATTTCAACTTGAAGGATTTATCTAGTTAATTTCACGTAAGTTGTGTGAGTTCTGCAGTATGTACCTGACGAGATGCAGCGAAATATGCCAGGCAATAAATCGTGCAATCTATTGTTTGTGTCTTCGTTATTCAAATTTATATTTATGTCAAATTTAATTAGATAAGAGCACTTATGAACTGCAATACATGAGAAAGTTGTGCTTCGCGGAACACCATCACGCGCAGTGAGCTTAACTCATTACTCAACATAACTTAAAAACACAACACCACTCCACACCACTCATCACCACACAACACAACACTCAACATCACAACAACAACAGGTAATGGAAGAGAGTTATTAGACACAAGAAGAAGAAGTAGTTAATTGGGAAAACACAGAGAATTATTTATACACATTGTAAACACCATGGAGTAGAAGAAATGTTATAAATGTATGTCATTTATTTACATGCATCTTGACACCTTCTCACTCTTGTCATTGTCTCACTGTACACGTTCACTGACCCCAGGTCAAATGAAGACTTACATACAGCAGGAACAAGTTGATACAAGGCGTACACAGTGTGATAAACTCTGACCACCCCAAATTAACCCAACACTAGCTTAGAGAGAAAAAGAGGGGGAGGGGAACTAGTTCCTACTTCAGGAATTTAGGTTTCTTTTACCTACTTTTAAAAGATTGTATTGGTAAGAATGTACATATTTATGCGAATACTCATCAGTGATCTTGGTGGCTCCATACCAACAACCACCCAACACATCAGCAAACTAACCACCTAAATCAGACCTGAGGGAGGGAAGCCGAGAGAAAGAGATGAACCACAAGTGAGAGGGAGGATGACTTCGCTATGAGCAGAGCATGGGGAGGCCTTCAGAGGAGCTATACGGGCAGACCTGAAGTGGATCCATCAGTCAATGGACCCTGGCTTACCTAATCCTCCAGTCACCAGGTTACTTTTCTCAGAGGTAGAAACCACACCCAATTACAGGAAAACTGATATGTTTATGGTTGAGACACCACTATCATACTTAATATGTACAACATCAAAATGTTTACTATGTTTTCACACTTGTTGACATCTCATATATTGATGCTTGTTATTGATTGTCTGGGACAATGGTCCAATGTGCAACTGTTCTATTACTTTGTGTAAATCACAATAGAGATGTATGTACTGACCAGAAGGCTCAGGCCAGTCAATAAATGATTAACATGAATTGACCTTCTGTTAATTTGTCAAGTTCAAACCTATCTGTGTCAACAGCTTCTTTGTACATCATGTTGTCAGAATCTAATGTGATTGATTATGTGTTTGATTGTTTACAGATAAATTAACTCATAATGACTTACTAAAATGGGGAAATACAAAGACTCTAGATCTATCAACTGCTCAACATCCATGTTTTCTTCATCTAAATCAGGCTGAGAAACTTCTCCAGACTTTCCTCAGATTTGATAAACTAAAAGGGGGCTCCAGAGCTATCAGAATCATTGGAGAAGGGGCAGATTCCCAGTTAGTAATTACCATTCTTACCAGGGCCATAATCTATATCTCCTAGACAATACTTAATAGAACGAGACCTGCAGATAACTCAAGGTTCATATTCTGGGGTTATTGAAGATAGAAGAGGATGGGGCTCTACATCTTTTGTTAGAGATGGGGCATGCACTACAGTGATCTCCCACTCCCTTCAAAAATATATGACACAGACGATAGTTTCTGCTTTAGAAAGGCATAATAACTTTTACCTATGGCGGTAGCAAATGTGACTGACATGGAAAATTTGCGCTGTAAATGTCCTTTCACAGTGGGTGCATGTGAACACGTGGTCATTTCCACCATCATGCGCCATCTTACGTCTCACACGCTCGGTGTGTGACTTATCTGCAATAATTTTCTCCTTTGTCTTTATTCCATTTCTGATGTGTGCCCTCCATGCAACACGTTGAGCGGCGACTTGCTCCCAATGTGCATTATCAATGCCAGTATCAATCATGTCCCGCTTACACACATCTTTGTATCGTAGTAGAGGCCGACCCTGAGATCTCTTACCCATCTGTAATTCACCAAAAAAGATGTCCGTTGGTATTCTACCATCATCCATCCTCCTAAGATGTCCTATCCATCTAAGTCTACGAAGACTGAGCATGGAATAAACCGTCACACAACCTGATATTTCCAATACTTCAGTATTTGTGATTTTGTCTTGCCACTTAATACCAAGAATTCTTCGCAGACACCGCATATGAAAGCTGTTTAACCGTTTCTCTTGGTGTGAGTAAGTTGTCCAGGTTTCACTGCCATAAAGAAGAGTACTAAGGACACAGGCTTGATAGACAAGGACTTTTGTTTTGAAAGTAAGCTTCCTGTTCTCCCAGACTCTTTTTCTTAACCTGTTCATTGTTGTTGCTGCCTTACCAATCCGGATGTTGATTTCCTGATCTAGGGATAATTTGCTAGTTACCACTAATCCTAAATATGTAAAATGGTCTACCATCTGTAGTTCGGCGTCGTCAATAAAGATTGATGGTACCCCATGAGCACCTTGTGACATAATCTGTGTACCTTCTTTTTGCTAATTGTTAAACCAAATTCAGAACAAGCATTGGAGAATGCAGATAGTAGACATTGCAATTCTTCCTCAGAGTAGGTCGTAACTGCAGCATCATCTGCAAAAACAACTATCTGATCAGTACCCTCCTAATTTTGGTCTTGGCCTTCAATCTCTGAGCATTGTAAAGGCTGTAATCTGAGCGTGAGTGAATGTATATACCACCATCCTGATCACGAAAGGCATATTTCAGTAGAAGTGAAAAGTATATTCCAAAGAGAGTGGGAGCTAGTACACAACCTTGCTTAACTCCACTCATGATTACAAACTCTTCAGAAGTTGTACCATCAAACTTGATTATACCCTTCATGCCTGTATGGAACGATTCCACAATGGACAGAAGAGTAGGTGGGCAGCCAATCTTCTTTAGTGCCTTGAACAGACCCTCACGACTGACCAAATCAAATGCCTTTGTGAGGTCGATGAAGGCAATAAACAGTGGTTGATTCTGTTCACGGCATTTGTCTTGCATTTGTCGCAATGCGAATATCATATTAATGGTAGACCGGTTCTGTCGAAAGCCACACTGTGATTCGGGGTAGACTTGATCTCCTAGGACTGGAAGTCTGCACAGAACAATTCTGGCAAATACTGTTCCAACAATACACAGAAGTGAGATACCCCTATAGTTGTTGCAGTCGCTCCGATCGCCCTTGTTCTTTTATAGTGTTATGATGCTTGAATCTTTGAAATCCTGTGGGACTTGTCCTTCTCGCCAGCATAGCTCTATTAACTGGTGGATGTGTCTTGCCCACTCCTGATAACCTCTGTTGGAATCCCATCCTTACCTGGAGCCTTGCCAGATGCAAGTTCATTTATAGCACACTTAACGTCTGTTATGGTGGGAAGTGTCTCCAGGTGGTCAAGAGTTGGTAGCGCCTCTATGGCGTTGAGGGCATCATCCACTAGTTTGGTCTCACTTGAGTAAAGCTCCAAATAGTGCTCTACACATCTGTCCATCTGCTGTTTCTTATCAGTGATGATTTCTTCAGTCAAGGTTTTCAATGGTGCACTTCTTTTGATCACTAGACCACAGGCTTTCTTTATTCCTTCATATATGCTTCTTATATTTCCCATATTACTTGCGATTTGAATGGACTCATAACTTGATCCAATAATCATTTGCACACTGCCTGGCAGCCCATTGCACATCCTTCCCAGCTTGCCTTAGCTCACTCAGAGTGTTACGTGTTGGTCTTTCCTTGTTTCTTAAGAAAGCTATCTTCTTCTTATCAATCAAGGGCTGCAGAATCTCGCCGTTTGCCAACAAACCAGTCCTGCCTCTTATGATCCACAGTGCCGTAAACCTCCACGGCAGTTTTATAAAGAGATTCCTTAAGTTGACCCCACTTTTCATTTACTGTACAATTTCTGGTGTATCAGTGAAAGCATCTTCAAGTTGCTGTTGAAACTGAAAGCACTTTTCAGAATCGTGAGTGTTAATAATATTAATCCTGGAGCTAGATTTGTGTTTAGCTGTATAGATTCTCTTTGGTCTCAGTCTAACCCTTGCAACAACCAAAGAATGATCCGTATCACAGTCAGCACTGTGGTAACTTCGAGTCAATGATATATGGTTCAGATGTTGTCTCCGTGTGATGATGAAGTCCAGTGGGTGCCAATGGCCGGATCTTGGATGTTTCCATGTGACCTGATGTATCTCTTTTGTTTTAAAAAAGGAGTTTGTAATACATAAGTCATTACTGGTGCAATGCTCCAGCAGCCTTTGCCCATTTTCATTCATGCGACAGATTTTGCATTCTCCAAGGCACAATGGCCATGAACTCGAATCCTTGCCCACACGAGCACTGAAATCACCGAGCATATAAATGTTGTCAGATTTTGGAACTGCCTTGATCACGGAGTCTAACTCATCATAGAACGAATCCTTCACCTCATCAGAGGAATCGAGTGTCGGTGCATATGCCTCTCGCACAATGTGGGTTGTCGGGTTTCGCCCAATGTTCGGCGCTAACAGAAAGCAGGTAGTACCGTCTACTGTTATATGGTAGCTCAGTCATATCTGACTAAGACCTGACACCGACACACACACAAAAACACATCTTATAGAGAATAAATATAGTGTGTTATACTATTTGTCGGTCCCAGACTTGTCCGAACTCGCACCTCCGCAGCGCCTAGTAACACTGTTTATGCCAGTGCGCCTCGTGACTTTTTCAAACCATTCTCTGCTGACTTTTAAATAACAAAGTACACTTGCACTCGTCTCAGGCATGTTCTTAATGAGATTGGCATACACTAGTCTGGCCATTTCACATATGACTGTTTCCGAAACAGACACCCTATCTGGTTTTGATTTATCCAAATCAATAATAACTGTTCGACATCTTCAATTGTTTGCGTTCTCTGTTTCGTTAGCACATTAATACTTTTCTCGGCATTAGCCTCTTTTATTGCTTCCTTTTTTGCCACAATGAAACTTATCGTGGATGGTGACTTCACGTACACGTGGCCGACGTCAGCAATCTTGATGCCACTTTCGTATTTTATTATTAACAAGTGACGCTCACACAACGAAAAACAACGCCAAATTGAGCTGGTCCCTTTGTTTTCGCAGAATTAGCAGCGAGGTCATGTGGTAACTGCCATGGTCCAGTTGATACAGGTTGAACCATGGCATGAATTAGTAACAAGCGCGATCTGCATGAATGGGCAGTGAGATGTGACCTACCACGGCATGGTCACAAGAGGCATGGAAAATGAGTAGGACGTTTTACGCTAGGGCAAAACGTCACCTTAAAATCAATTGGACTCGAGCTACGGTCAGCGTTGGACCGAGTTCTGAATTATTGAGCAGCTCCTTTAGAACAGTTTATTGATTAGGCACTGTTTTGTATATGTGTGCATCTTGTATAGAGCATTTGGTTGTATTATCGACAGTGTCCATGTGTAGCCGCCTTAGTAAATTAAAATGTGAAAACTCCACCAATGTTGTGTTATACCAGCTACGTTGAGTTCAGTCTAAGTAAACAAGTATCGACTGTCCAAGATAGAAAAGCGTAATTACAATCTGAAGCAGAAGGAAAGATATCAACAAGATCAAGATTAAGCATCTCTAAAGATATCAACGAAGCGCCACCGAAAGAATGCAGGGGTGGCGTGTCAAGATAACAATGTTGTCCAAGGCGTGCGAGGTTGTTCTATAGCAAATAAATCATGTAAAGATATATTACAAAGATTGCCACTGACTGACCAACACAGTAAAATAATGCTAGAGATAAGCTGTGTGTTGTTGTTTTGTGTCCAACAAGAATGATGATGGCCATTCATTTCATCCAGTGAAAGTATGGAGCCGTGAGTTCTAAGTTGGCTGATAAGGCCTACTTTGGCTCGAAATGTTCTTTGATAATATGGACATAGAATGCTTGACATTTCTGGAGGAGGATTTGCTGCATTGGTTTTTCTGTCCTGCGTTTTCTTCACAGCTCTTGCAGTCCTGGTTGCCTCACACGTGACTGCACCCTTGCGTAATGATGCACGCCACGAATTTCGATCTCTTGCTGCAGTCTCCCGGGTGTCATGTTGAATTCCAAAAGCATTCAGTTAGATTTTCAGAGTGTTTGCAGCAAAACTTCTTTTCGGATGATTGATTGGGAGCAATTGTGTTTATATTTTAGAAAAGTGGTGTTTGTTCAGTAAATTCAACAGGATTAGCAGTGATTTAGAATTGATCAGGATAACAACGATCCTTGGTAAGTGCAATGTTTTCATCATTTTTACCTCTTTTTGTCAAATCATTTACACATTATATTATTACTTTTATTATATTTACAACCTATAGCAATAATTCCATTACCAACATATTCCTTGTGCAATCCCCTTTATTTGGATATATAATACAACATTTCTGCTACAATTTTAACCATTTTAATAACATTATTGTGACACACCCCTACTTCCAGTTTTCTGCCATTATTTTGTTTCATTTTGTGTGAAAAAGACATGGTTCAGAATATGCAGGAAAACTTCATTTTTGGTAATTTTAATTAGCATTTCTGTTCATATTGCTGAAGACAAGTGGTGTTTGTTTCATTATTCAGTAAATTAAACATGATTAGCAGTAGAGCAGTATAGAAAACACCTTATAAGCGCAATATTTTAAAATAATTATTACCTCTTTAATTTGAGTTGTTATTAATAAACCTCTCGTTATTGTCGTAATATTTGTAACCTATCAATTAATTATTAACACTGTCATGTTCCTTGTGCACTCTTCTTTAATTTGATATGTAATACAACAGATCTGCTTCAATTTTAATTATTTTAAAAGCATTATTGTGACACACCCCTACTTCCAATCTTCTACCATGAATTTCTGTTTGGTCAGGACCCAGTTTTTGTTTGGTATTGAAAGAGTTAAAGCTTTTCCTCTGGCCGCCTTGAAGCGTTTACCACAACGCATCTCGCTGTACTAAATTCATTTAGGGAGCCTCTGATCTGGCATGCGAGTCAAGTGACCAGCCCAGCGAATCTGATACTTCATCATTAGAGTGTGGATACTAGGGCATGGACGCTCTTTCTATGATATGTACACAATGCGAGCCAACCATCAATTTACACCTGCCAATCAATAATCTACTCCTGGCAAACGACAGTAATTCACTCCTGGCAAATGACAGTAATTCACGCCTGGCAGTAACGCCGAAGAAATCGGAGAAAATGTCAAACACCGAGTTAACTTTTCGCGGAAACAATGGACGAAAACTGAAATCGACGATAACCGAAGGCAACGAAACCCGAGGTATTACTGTATATAGCTCTCCACTAAACTAGTGTAGCATTTACAGGTTAATTGGTAACTCAATATACGTTTTGTTTTTTTAATACAGAGATAGTTTTCTGTTATTGCATTGTTTGTGCACAGTGACGACCATACTATGTGCCTTATTACTATTCAGTTCTACTCCTAGGTGCTCAATGTGTGCAACAACTGCATCTACTAGATGTCGCAGGTCCTGTTCATTGTCTACAATCAAGACTGCATCATCTGCATACCAACTATTATTAATGTATCTTCCCGCAATGTCCTTCCATATCTTCTATATTATTCACTTCCGGTAACCAGCATGGCGGTTAGGCATTGAAGCGCTAAGGCCTCTGGAGTATAAATCCTTATGGCTGCGGTTTGCATTTCGCATGTTCCTCATGTTGGACTGGTAGTATATGGTTCCATCGGTATGCTACTGAGTGAGTGTGTGGCGCGACTCTGTGAGCTGTGATATTCAAGTGGAAAGCTTTTACATGTTCGCTTTTATTTTACAGTGACCTGTACGTTCGGAACAATGACTACCTGGCTGATTTGCCTGATACGATTTACGAGTGCATTTTTCAGGAGACTCCTGGGAGTTGGCGTTGAAGCTGTGGAGTTCGTGCTTTATGCGACGCTTTCGGCGGGTCACCCTGCGGATAGAGATTGAGCCATGTGAGAAAACCCTGGTCAATGAGGTCTTTCTGGTGACTGCCGAGTCCATCGACGATGAACTGTGGTTTTCGTGGAGGACGTTTGTGTTGGCATTCTGGTGGCGGCATTATGCACAATGTACCTGTGCGGGCTTGTTGGATTGCCGAGACTCCTGTCTATTCCACTTTTCGCATTGGACAGTTGGAAGCATTTTGTGTGATATTCGCTGTCACGGGAATGGAGCATAATGGGGACGACCCGATGCGGTGAAGTTGGAACCTCGACTAACTAACTAACTAACTTTCTTTATCCCATTAACGTTACTCATCTACTAGACTTTCTTGTAGCGAATTATACCCTTAGCGAAAACCTTAGTTTAGTTTAGTCGTTTAGTCGTTGGATCAACATCACGGCACACGGTTTTAACCCATAAGTGCTCCGTTTTCCTCCTAACTCAAACCTGAGTCTCTATAAACTCAGCTCAATGCACGAACTCCGTTACATCGGCGAGGATCCTGAAATACTTTGGGTCGATTTCCAACTGCCAAGGGATTTTTTTACGTGCGCAACAAATCACACGGGCGTCCGATCTCACTACCCAGAGACCAGGGGAAATTTTATTACTGGAAGTCCAGGTGGATTTGTTAAATAAATCCCAGTCCTCACCGGGGCCTGAACCCGGGACCTCCAGCATTCGAGGCGGACACCATACCTCGAGACCACTCAGCGAAAACCTTTTGTAGAAGAACCCTGGGAATGAAAGATAAGTAACAAAGCATGGGTAATTACGATCAGCAAGAGACAGACACTGTACCAATAATGCCGAATGACAGGCGACAATTAAACCACACAAGGAATCAACGTCCCTGCCTGCATTTTCATTCCAAAGATGCCAACGAGACCTGAAATAGATACACATTCATTATACCTTATTATGCTTTGCTTACAGGCACAGATACACAAGAGCGATATGGGGTCGGATACCAATGCCTTTTCTTACTCCACATACAAAATATGATTCTTCTTCTTGAGACTTCTTGTTACGGGTTTATTTCGTCATGATTCGTGGAAAGAATTGCGCGCCTGAGATCTTCACCGGATCCGCACCATGTTTGATAGTTGCTTCTGTCGGACAGTTCTCTATTATGTCTAGTAACATCGGGAAGTAAGCAGGATGCTCTTTGAGTTTGGGACAGCGCAAGTGCTAATGACATCGTCTCTGAGACCCATTCGCTTCGCAAGTCTCCCATTACCATTCCGATCATTCGGGTCAGCAGGTTTTAATTAGTTTCTTAATGTTCTCCTGTCATTTGTCATAGCTTGTTGAACAGCTATTTATGCATCTTAAAATTGCAGGAATAGTAGAACAGTGAAACACTTTTGATTTAAACAGTAAAAGCCTGACGAACATATGACATAAATACTAAGTAAATACTCGTAGCGTACCTTTAAGGGTGCAGTGATACACAAACATCTCTCCAGTGTGATGATGGCAGTTATCCAAGCAGTAACGCGTGTAAACATTGCATGAGGCATCCCGCTTGTGAGATACTGAAACTCTATTGGTTCGAAGGGCAGGTCGATTTCACTGAAAGCTGGTGCATACCAGATGTTGGTCCATATCAATGTCATTAGGCAACACAAATCAGCCAAGGCAAGACCTTCAAAAGAACAACAAAACGCCACAAATATGATTCTGAAAACATGCATACAATTAAACTTAGGCGCATCACATCAAAATGCATGTCACGTATTAAATCCAATTTTATGGAGTGGAAAAATTTAATTGGTCTAATAGATGGATGTTACATGTGACGAACATGATTAGAAGAAAGCTATATGTCATGAATGGAAAACGACAAATAAGCAATGCCTAGAACTATTCAATATATAAGGGGCACCATCAAAAGAAATTTTAATTACAAAGACATGATACTTTTGGTCACCGCAAACGAACTAACAATCTCCAAACAAACCATTATGAGTGGTGGACTTAGAAGAGTATGCGATAGAGGGTTTGAACACAATAAGGCAACATCTAACATACTTATATAACTAGGGTATATACTTTTATAATTGTAAACACACCTTCAAGATAGAACTTATAGAGATGGTGTTGCTGACGACAAATACCTGGTTACACTCGGGTAAACAAATACTTAAGATTGCAACAGCTAAAGATACATATGATGACAATAATTCCTAGAACTATAGGAATTTATCTGGTTATTTATCAATCGGAAAGTCGAAGAAGACATATGCTAATGTCAAGTATACACGAATACTCGAAGAATAGCTCTATTAATTACCTGAATTAACTGAAACACTTCTTGTCTTTGGTGGTGATATGTCTTCCATCTTGCATAAATATCTAGACACACACACACACCTTGTTATATATATATATATATATATATATATATATATATATATATATATATATATATATATATATATATATATATATGTATATATATATATAATATATATATATATATATATATATATATATATACATATATCATCATCATCATCAAGTGCCATGCCGGCTGGCGTAGGCGTTCATGGCTCTCCATAGATCTCGGTCTGTGTGTACTAAGTGTGTACTTTTAAGTGTGTACTAAGTGATTCAATGAGCATGATTCAGAAGGTCGAAGCTGGATCTGTACGTAGACAGTGGACTGAGTCGCTGCGGAAGTCTGTTGTCCGCAAAGTCACCTTCATCTTCGTCCCGGGACATGCGGGAGTCGAGGGAAATGAACGAGCTGATAAATTGGCTGGCTCTGCACCCCCTGTAGATGGCCAGCCCATGGATCGTGCCGATGTCATTAACGCCCTTAAAGATATGGCGAGAACAGAGGATTTTGACGCCAGTGATTCCACATCGCTTTCCAGGATGAAAGACCTGGGAGTAAGAATCGGCACAGCCAGACGCGAGAGGTACATCGGGAAAACAAAGCGCCTCGTCAACCAACACAGAACTGGCACTATTAGCCACCGGACGCTGATGCATATGCTGGGGGGAGGATCTGAGCACCTATGGACATGTCCGGAGTGCAACGAAGATACCCCAACTGATAACTGATAACTGATAACAGATCTCGGTCTTTGGTTTTCTGGATCAACCCTGCTGCTGATATTCCTCCATGCCACCGTCTCAATCCATCCAGCATCACTTCTCTTGGTCTACCTCTGCCTCTCTTCCCCTCGATCTTTTCAATTGTTACGATGTTCTTCAATGCCTCTCTTCTCATCACATGACCGAGGAAAGCTGTTTGTCTCTGTCTTATTGTTGTATATAATGTTCTAGTTTCATTAGCCTGTTTCAGGCAGTCGTCGTTAGTTACTCTGGCAGTCCAAGGAATTCGCAACATTCGTCTCAGGAACCACATCTCTGTTGCTTCTAATTTCTTCTTAATTTGTTCATTTACATTCCAAGATTCACTGTCATACAGCAAAACTGGTTCTACATAGCATTTCAGCACTCTCTTTCTTACATTCAGTGATAGTGACTTATTGCATAAGATACTCTTCATTTTCTGAAATGCGGCTTTTGCCTGCCCTATTCTGCTCCTATTCTCTGTTGTACATCTTCCATCTGATGTTATAAATGCCCCTAGGTATCTAAAATTATCAACTTGGTTAAGGATTTTCCCTTCTATTTCTATGTCACATTTTGGTGTCACCATTTTCTTTGATATTACCATTGTTACTGTTTTCTTGATATTCAAGGAGAGTCCTTTCCTTGCACTCTCTGTTACTACAACGTCTAATAATTGTTGTAGGTCTGTTGAATTATCCGCCACCAATACTGTGTCATCTGCATAGCGTATATTATTTATATTATAACCTCCAACTAGTATTCCTGGCATCTCTTTGATCTCTCTCATTATTACTTCGCTATACAGGGAGAAAAGATCTGGTGACAAGACACACCCTTGTCGTACTCCTAGCTTTATCTGTTCGTAACTACCCTCATTATTTCCCATTTTAATTGCTGCTACTTGGTTCCAGTAAATATTTTTTATTATTCTTAAATCTTTTCCATCCGTGTTGATATCTTCCAATATTTTAATCAGTTCATCATGTTTTACTTTATCAAATGCCTTAGTATAATCTATGAAGCACAAATATATGTCTCTCTGTTTCTCTATTGACCTTTCCATTAGCGTCATATATATATGACCCCATGACTGGAAAGAGTCATTATTGCTTGCTTGCGATCGCTGGCTGTGAGCTCCAGCGGGAAATCCTGTATGTCGGATGAAATCAGTGTGATGTCATACAGGACTGAGGTTTGCGTGAGTATCTGTTGTCCCGTGTCTGGCTTATTCGTGTGCAGGACTGGTGATTCCTCGCCATGCAGGCAGATACTCTGCGACTTCGGAAGAATCAGCGATCCTACTACGTTAACCAGGACCCCGAAGGGACCTGTTGTCCAGGATTCACGACTAAGACGTGTTAGTAGGTCTTGGCCAGTATAAAACCTGGCCCTGGTGCCTTGGAAACAGCTTTGTATTCCGAGTCATTATTCATACCTATCTTCAAAAAAGGAGACTATGTTCCAATGTGAACATTATAGAGGAATATCACTACTGTCCACAAGCTATAAGATACTATCCTCAGTATTACTAAATAGACTAAAACCATATTCAGAAAACATATTAGGTGACTACCAGGCGGGTTTCACACAAAACAGATCAACAATAGATCAGATATTTATCTTACGACAAATAGCCGAGAAACACTGGGAATATAAAAGAGATGCCCATAAAATTTTTATGGATTTTAAAAAGGCCTACGATAGTGTCCATAGGAAATGTCTATGGAATGCAATGCAGGAATGTGGAATACCATGGAAAGTTAATCAACATGACCAGACTATGCATGGAAGATACCTATAATATAGTAACATATAAAGGTAGGAAATCAGACCCTTTCCAAATAACATCTGGCTTGAAACAGGGTGATGCACTATCGCCGCTCCATTTCAATCTGGCTCTAGAGAAAGTTGTAAGGAAGGCATATATTTACATGGATACCCAATGTTATTATTTAAATGGGAGACCGATTTAGGAAAGGTCCCATTTGTTGGCTAGTGTGTTATTGTGTATCATCACCGCCTATGTTTAAAGCACTACTTTGCGACACACATGACACAAATCAAATGCTTTAATTATAACGACACACAACATTTTTGCTATACCCAAAAGACTGACGTTAACAGGATCCTTAAAGCCTTGCTTGATGAAGCAAACAATGTTAATTATGTTGGTGCCAACTCCGAATAGATCAATTGCTTGACACATCACACAAAATAGAACCCACTGGCAAATGAATGTAGTTTCACGGCTGGGCCAAGGAACAGACGCCAAATCACGGCTAGACTTATTATTTACCATCATGGTGAATTTGGGCTCTGGCCTGTAGTACTAGAAATGGCACTGATACTTGATGTAGTCAATTAATTCTTCAAATATTAGATGTTATGAGTAGATATTTTTTTTTAAAATCTGGACTCCTGGTTTGTGGCATTATGGTTTGCACTGATGCATGAAGCAGTCAATTAATGCATAACATATTAGATGTCATTGAGTAAATAAGCGTAGTCATGTTTAAACATGTCAATGGTAATATTAGAATAATTCATCTCACCGATTCGTTTAGAAACGATGAAAAGACGCACGGGTGTATTAGGATGAGGAGCCAGTAATGTGGGACTCTTCATTAAAAACACATGTTTGTGTGCCAGGACTACGATGCCTCACCAAACCTAACCAAAGAAGTCAAATCGTAAAACTATTGTGATTGTGACGTACCTCTGACCTTCTGTAAAAGGACACCGGTCCTGATACGCGTATTTGAAATGTCTAATTATACATGTGTGTCCCTCTGTATGTTTGTTTGTGTGTGACAAGTGAATTTGGTTGGCAAGATACAGGCAGACATACAGGAATGCATTTATTCTTAGCTGGCTTTAGTCCCTCTGTTTCACGATGCCACGTGCTATTGAATACGCATTGTTTTCTTACTTATGTTTGGTCTCTTTGTTTCTCATTCATATGCAGTATATATTTAATTGTGTAGTTTATTAATGTATGTCTGGTATCATTTTAAATTAATTTTGACTTTGCTTTTCGTATTGTCATTTTGGCATCTCCACAGGTTCTCCAACTGTTTCTACATTGCTACCGGCTCCGTACCGTCTCCCTGGCCTAGGTGTTAGCAATTTTTCCGTAATCCTGTTTATCCACGTGAGAAAACGCAGATGCGCGAGAATCGATAGCGGTTCTCTCCGAGTCCGTTACTTACCGGATATATGAGCTCAGAAATCAATGGCAAACTACTCAGCGTAATCTTGCCAAGAAATCAACAACAGCAGTAAAATGCTGGTGTTGACAGCGATGTCCTTTAATAGGATATGCGAAAAAAAAAATACTGGCTCTGTGGCAAAGGTGTTACGGACGCAGTTTGTAATCCCGAATACAGCGTTCGACACACAGCTGCAGGTGATTTGGCAGCGGACAGCCTCGCGTTGGTTTTTATGAAATGGTATGGGTGCCGGTAGTTCAGACAATGGCAAACTACTGAAAGTAAACTTGCCCAGGAATCACGAACAGCCAAAAATGCTGGGGTTGATTCTACGTCTTGTAAATTATGTGCATCTAACCGACAGATGTGTAATAATGCATCCGATGAATTGAGGTTTCAAGAAATATCGGATTATTACCTATATGATTTATACGCATTATGGTTGTCTTAAAAATTTCAAATCACAGCTAGAAACTTGGGGCTTTTGAGTTCCAATGCTGCATAAAAGTTCTTATATCGTTGACTGAGAAGAAGAAAATTACTGAAACTTTACATGATCTAACCATCGAGGACAATTGGCTTATAGACAGCAGCATGATTCGGAAACTGAAACACTTTGGCAATATTAACCGTCACACAACTGTAGCAACTGGCTGAAGACATAGTTCCTGGTAGAAGAGGCAGTGGTCGACTAACACGAAATGGACACATGACATTGGAGACACCTTTGGTATGATGGTTTACGAGAAAGGGGAAATGGCAAGATATCGACAGAGTTTCACACCGCCGTCTTCAGTGCGACGTTCTGCAAAGGAACTGCTACACGAGAATGGTTGTATTTCCTTTTGATTGTAAACTTTAATTGATGTGACATCCTATGAATTGTGTTTAATTTATCATCTAACCGATTCTGTATGTGGAACTGGGACATTTCAACTAAACCAGTGGTTCTCAACCTTTTAAGCCAGTGCACACCTTCACCATATTTTCTGGATTGTGTTCCGATGTTACCCACATTACTTCATACCTTTTTTCTTTTTTTTTTTGTGAAATAAAAAAAAAATTGGACTGTGACGTAGTGATTCACTGCGCAAAGATTGATAACTGGTTCTCCATGTTAATTCATTACCTCTAGTCCGTGTTTACCAAAGATCTCTTCCTAACCTGTTTTATCGATCCTATAAATAATCAACATTTTGCTTTTGTTATTACTTTGCATTTGTATAAACAAAGCATCCAAGACTTGTTAATCCTTATCAAGTTTTGTGAGTAACACTGGATCGCTTTCATGTTTATGTTTGTTGTAAATATTTCTCTCCTTGTCTAGAACTTTTTGTTTCTCACAATATGGGTGAGGATATCATTATGCTCTTTATTCGTGGTTATTTACAGTGTTTATATTACTTTCTTCCATTATGGGCAATGGTAACTCACTGACATTCTTTTGTCATACATATAATAGATTATATCTTTGTTCGTGTTATCCTGTTTCCTGCCATGAAGCTTACGGAATATATGATGCTATCCTCATGTGTTTATTCAATAGTTACGCGATGGGTTGTCGTGTTATATGAAGTGTTATTTGCACATACATATTTTGGAATGTTTAACCTGTCCTTTAATTTAGTTTCTGATCATGACATAAACCACTTGATTCTCCACATATCTCCTGTTGGAACAACACGTGTTGTATTTACATGACTCTCTATTAGTTAATTAGTTAATCAGTTAGTCAGTCGCGGTTCCAACTTCACAGCAACGGGTCGTCACCATTATGACTCTCTTTAAGTAACGTTTCATAGAATAATAGCCAATGTGCATGCAACACATTTGTTTACATATATGTAGTCCTATAATTCAGTCGCTACCGACAAACACACTGAACTGGTTAAAAGTATGTATTTTAACCCTATTTGCGGATAATTAACGCTGGTGTCTGTATAATTATTGTTCTATAAAAACCATGCCATTAGTATATGTATTTCAAGGCTTAGTTTCTTTACTTTAGCCGCCATTACGTTCTTTAAAAGAGATTATTTGGTTGCTGTATATTACATGTATTTGTTTAGAATTGTCTAGTGTGTTGTTGGCAACAATATATCATCTCATGACATGACCGTTAATCTTATCATTATTCCATTATCTGCAATGCATTATGCTGTATTGTAGTGTTTAATGTGTTTGTCATATTATAACATACTTGGCAATATGTACATACGTCGTCAAACATAACATAACCTGCAAAACTCGTCCCTGTGAAATAATATACTAACATTGTCAGTCTAATAAAGTATGATGAAACAGTACTACTCTACGTCATCACATAAAGTAATAGTATGTTCAGCTTGTAGGAGATTCTCTGTGTATTGCTTGTAATGGCTTCTCATACGACAAGCAATACTTAACAGTTGTGGCGCTATAATTTTGAAGAGAAATTACACATTTGAGAGCCCGTGATATCAGGGTGGTTAACATGCGTGCCTCATTGCGGCAACGATGCTTTAAACATTAAACTGGAATCCCATGTAGATACAACGTAATCTGGGTACTATCATAAGTTATGTGACGGATTAAAGGCTGGAGTAGAAAAGAGATGCATGATCTCTAATAAGCCTTGACATCAATACAATGTAGAATATATCATACAAAAGAAGCCAAGAAACGTAGTATGGTCACACTCGTTAATATGAGGCAACCCACAGACTGTCAATTATTCTACAGAAATATGTGGTTACCACCAAATACCTCGTTCGTGTACAGACGTAGAAACGCGCTATTTACTTACTTTACTTTCTTTACTTACTTTTCTTGTACATATTGTTCCTACTGGTCTTTCTGTACTTGCTATACTCTAGTGAGCGCTTTAAAGAATGTGTTAAGGAAGCTACGCTGACATTGCCATACCTTCTTGCATTGTCACGCTAAGTGAGGGAAAGACTAGATATCCAGGTCTCCCTGTACTCAGGCCGATATGAATCTACTCTCTTTTGACATTAATTGTTGGCAGCCTAATATAGACAGTGGTCGGCGATGATGCGATTCCACAATAAGTGCGCTTCTGGAGCAATCAGCATCATACTTTCGCCTTATGTCCTTTTACAACCGGTGACAAGTCCCAGTATTAAACGTGTCAGTTGCAGTCTGATTATGTGGCCGTCTGATATTTGCTAGCTGTAGGAGAAGATCTTCTGGTCAGTCCATATTACACGTTTCACTTCAGGCGATGGAGATTTACATCGCAAAGATATCTGCTCACATCTGCATTACTGTGCACCAATACACCACTGAGCGCTGTAGATCCAGTTAATCGCTCCGCATGATGGTTTCTCAATACATGTGTGGTGAGATCTAACTTATTGTTCATGTCTTTATGGTAATTATAATGTGTCGTAAGTATGACCGAAGCATACTTTGTGCACTGATGGATAAAAATAATCCAGCGACTCTTTCATGCTAAGGATATAGCCAGGTGTGTGTTGTATTAAGAGGCCTCTAATTAATATGTTATGTTTAGCCCATATTTTAACATGAAAAAAACAAAAACAAAACATGGGGGTTGATAAGAAACGCACTTTAGAACTCATCTTCCCTGCTGCCTTGCAGAATGTGTCATTTTAGAGAAAGTCTACTGGAGTCAAAATATACAGAACCCAACGGAAGACACGTGAAAACCATCATCGTGCATTCGCTGTATGTTATAAATCTCGCAAAATTTGATCTAGTTGCATACGATAAATGGGATCCCAGTGTAATCGGATCATTGGGTAGAGTGTCTCAGGTGATATATACTTGAATCGCCATTATGCTGCTGCATAAAACTTAAATGCCACCAGTAACTGAAACATCTACACACAGAACACTGATACCAAACAGAATGCTTGAAATCAACCAGAATGAAGTGGATATACTGAAGCTGAGTATTTATTAGTGAAGTGGGGTGATGAGTTTCTGATTGAAACAACATCATCATCATCAAGTGCCGTGCCGGCTGGCGTAGGCGTTCATGGCTCTCCACAGATCTCGGTCTTTGGTGTTCTGGATCAACTCTGCTGATGATATTCCTCCATGCCACCGTCTAAGTCCGTCCAGCATCATTTCTCTTGGTCTGCCTCTGCCTCTCTTCCCCTCGATCTTTCCAGTTGTCACGATGTTCTCCAATGCCTCTCTTCTCATCACATGACCAAAGAAAGATGTTTGTCTCTTTCTTATTGTTGTATATAGTGTTCTAGTTTCATTAGCCTCTTTCAGGCAATCGTTGTTATTTACTCTGGCAGTCCAAGGAATTCGCAACATTCGTCTTAAAAACCACATCTCTGTTGCTTCTAAGTTCTTCCTAATGTGTTCATTTACATTCCAAGATTCGCTTCCATACAGCAAAACTGGTTCTATATAGCATTTTAGTACTCTCTTTCTTACATTCATTGATAGCGACTTATTGCATAAGATACTCTTCATTTTCTGAAATGCTGTCTTTGCCTGCCCTATTCTGCTCTTAATCTCTTTTGTACATCTTCCATCTGATGTTATAAGTGCCCCTAGGTATTTAAAATTATCCACTTGGTTGAGAATTTCCCCTTCTATTTCTATGTCACATTTTGGCGTCCCCATTTTCTTTGATATCACCATTGTTACTGTTTTCTTGATATTCAAGGACAGTCCTTTCTGTGGACTCTCTGTTACTACACTGTCCAACAATGGTTGTAGGTCTGTTGCATTATCCGCTACCAATACTGTGTCATCTGCATAGCGTATATTGTTTATATTATATCCTCCGATTAGTATTCCTGGCTTCTCTTTGATCTCTCTCATTATTACTTCGCTATACAGGGAGAAGAGATCGGGTGACAAGACACACCCCTGTCGTACTCCTTAGCTTTATCTGTTCGTAACTACCCTCTTTATTTCCCATTTTAATTGCTGCTACTTGGTTCCAGTATATATTCTTTATTATTCTTAAATCTTTCCCATCAATGTTGATATCTTCCAACATTTTAATCAGCTCATCATGTTTTACTTTATCAAATGCCTTAGTATAATCTATGAAGCATAAATATATGTCTCTTTGTTTCTCTATTGATCTTTCTATTAGTGTTCGTAATATATATATTGCATTGTTTGTACCCTTTCCTTCCATAAAACCATACTGTTCTTCACTAATTTCCATTTTTATTTTCTTTCTTGTTCTTCTCATTATAATTCTGAGTAGAAGCTTAGTGACATGGTTTATGAAGTTAATTGTACGAAAATCTTCACAATCAATTGCTCCTGGTCTTTTTGGAATAGCTATAAATACAGATTTCAGCATATCACTAGGTAAATATCCACTACTGTAAATATCATTCAACATTTTGGTTAATATATCTACTCCAAATTCTCCCAACACTTCTAATTCTTCTATTGTGATTTCATCTGGCTCAGCTGTTTTTCCTTTCTTCATATGTTCCATAGCATCAGCGACTTCTTCTTTTAGAATAGGTGGGCCTTCTAAGTTACTTTCTTCTGTTAATTCTTCCCTTTCTCCATTATATAATTCTCTTATATACTCATTCCACCTCTTCATTATAGCACCTTCCTCCAATAAAGTCTGTCCTGTTTTTAATTTCAAACACCCTGTATTTATTCTTATTTTTCTTCCTGTGAGCTCGCTGATTTGTCTGTACATACTTTTTTGATCTTTAATGGAATTTAATTCAATTTTTCTGCTTTGCTCATTTAACCAACTTTCTTTTGCCTTCACACATTTATCTCTTATTTCTTTATTTATCTTAGCATACTCTTGTTTGTCATTTTTATTCTGTTTCCTTTTGTCCATCAACCTTAAGATTTCTTCATTCATCCATTTTTTCTTAGCTTTTTGGCTTCTCTCCGGTAATATTTCTTTGCTAGTTTGATGAATGGAGTCCCTTAACATTTCCCATTGTTCATCTATACTCTGTAGTTTAGCTATTGCATTGTACCTATTTTTCACAGTCACTCTGTATTGTTCTTGTTATCTACTTTCAGAACCTCTTTATTAAGTCTCAAGTTTTTAACCATTTTTCCCCTCTCTTTAATCTTACTTTTATTTGTCCACATAGTGGTACATGATCACTGTTACCGTCAGCACCAGGCATTGTCTTTACATTAATTAATGCATTTCTAAATCTTTTATTAATAAGTATGTAGTCAATTTGGTTGCGTATTTTCATATCAGGGCTTTTCCATGTGTATAGTCGTCTTTTATGGTGTTTAAACCATGTGTTTCAATTATCATATCATTAATATTTGCCCATTCTATTAGTTTCTCTCCTCTTTCATTTCTTGTACCTAAACCGTAATTCCCCACTATATCCTCTATTTTTCCCTTTCCTACTTTTGCATTAAAATCCCCCAGTATTATTTTTATTTCTTGTGATCCAATTTGGGCTATTGCCATTTCAACTTCATCGTAAAAGTTGTGTATATCTTCATCACTACTGTTTGTTGTTGGTGCATATACTTGTATAATATTTATATCTCTTGGTTTGCCTTTGATTTTGACCATTATAACTCTGTCTGAAATGCACCAGTATCCAGTCATAGATTTGGCTGTATTTTCATCAAATATTATTCCTACACCTTTTTCATGTGTGTCCCCTCCAGAATAAATTATTGTGTGTTTGTCGGTTATAATTTTCCCAGATCCCTTCCATCTCATCTCACTTATGCCTAGTATATTCATTTTCAAGTGTTCCATTTCTCTTAGAACATTGTTTAACTTTCCTAGCTCATTTAATGTCCTAACATTCCACGTTCCTACTATAAATGTATTTAGTTAGTTTTGCCATCAGTAGCTGGATGACGGTCTGGTGTCACCTGTGGCTCATGACTGTCCCTACCGGACGAGGATGTCCTAAGACAGCCATTAACGTCGTTCACTATTTCTGAAATGTGTGTCGCCATGAAATCTTGGGAAGATAATGTGGTGGTTTCCCTTTGCCTTCCACATTCACACTGTGGTCTTTTAACTCTGCCTTTGACAGCCATTTCCGACTGTCAGGACAAGTGAGTGCCCTGCTCTGCTCAGCTGCAGAGTTGTCCACTTATTCCGGTGGATACTCGGTCCCCAGAGCTGTGTTAGCCACACCGTGGTGTGTTTCCATCCTCTACCGCGGGGAAGTGCAGTTGGGATTTTCCCTTTCTAAAGATATGGTCTATGACCAAAACTCTCCAGTACTTTTTATTTTTATGTAACAACATATCAACTCAAATTTATTTATTAACTTATAAACGTAAAATCACAGAATTGATCTACACTGGCCATATTTTGAAGCTTAACAATGCATCACATACATATGTGTTGTATTTCTAAACGGTTTGTGCTATTATTCTAAAACGCATTGCTTAAATTTACAAAGAATTTACGATCACGTCTTTATTATGAAGATCAGGCATAATCAATATATGCATTCTTAAAATATGTAATTTATTCTAACACATCTGAAATTCCAGGTGCAATTTCTGGAGACTGTCATTGCTGACAGGGGATAAAACGGCCATTCAGACTCCTTGCGAGTTATTTTACTTACCTTATATTTAGACTTACCATGATAGATTGTATTTTGCATCTAAAATAATTCATAGAGTGAAGTAGCTAGTCCAACGCCAATACTTCTTAGTCGCCTCTTGCGAAACATGGTAGTTTACATTGTTAATATGCCGTAAACACAGATAACAATTATGGTGATTCCTTATGAAGTCACGATTTGTTTTATGTAAAAGTTGAATATAATTAATAACATATACTCTAGTGCCATTATATTAAGAGATAAACCCTCACCCAGAATATAGCTTTCTTCTGCCCACACAGTTATGTTGTTACATTCAAATATTAAATATTTCAAATAGTTAAAATAATTCAAATAGTGTCCAATGCAGTGAGCTGCCTACCACTTATGAGTTAAAAGTTGTTGGGTTTGGGTTAACGTGTGAGTCATTTCTTATAGCACATATACACATATAGTGTGCTAATTGTGATTACATGTATTGTTACACTTTGAAACTAAAAATGAGATATGCATTGAGTCAAGAGCCGACATCACATCCCTTGGAACATTCCCATACA
>JACEFZ010017512.1:0-82651 GCA_014155875.1 Cepaea nemoralis | reverse complement strand
ACGTGAACTGGATATTAATCCTGGCCAAGCACTTGATGCGTCTTTGAGAACGAGAGAGCGATAGTAAGCTTCTCTTGAGAACAATGAGTAGAGAGAGATGTTTTGAGATGACTTCAGCATCGACGGATATTAGCATGTATGCGAATACCCCGTGTAATTGGATTTAGATCGTGATAAAATAACATAGTATCTCGACCCCTTTCCCGTGCCACATATAATTTTCATGCATCTGCTGAACATAACATTTTAAACTCATTCTCTCAAAATAACATTTTCGCTCATTTGCTCAACATAACATTTTCACTCATCAGATCAACATAACATTTCCTCTCATCAGCTTAACACAGCATTTTCACGCAGTCGCTCAACATAACATTTCCACACATCCGCTCAGCGGAAGATTTCCACACATCCGCTCAACATAACATGTCCGCGCATCCGCTCAACCTAACATTTCCTCGCATCCGCTCAACATAGCATTTTCACTCACCAGTTCAACATAACATTTTCACGCTTCCACTCAACATAGAATTTCACGCATCTGCCCAACTTAACATTTTCACTCATCCGCTCAACATAACATTTAACGCTTTCTCTCCCCCCCCCCCCCCCCCCCCCGTAACATTTCCACACATCCGCTCAACATAATATTTTACACATAAGAATCAGAGTATGTCAATTCAAATTGACGCCCTATGTTTATAGGAGCCCATGTGGAAAGCAATGTACAGGAACACGTCAATAATAAGGCATGTCGTAAGAGACGACTCGGGATTGATAACGTGAGGCTGACTACATCATTTCACAGAAAACTACGAAATCAAACCAGTTATCAACAAGCCCACCAGGGGCTTGGTTTGAATTGATTTGGGGCATATGCTCCGCTGGGATATGAAAGGCAGGAGAGCAGAAGACGAGACTTTCAAATAACTAAACCATGTCACTAAAAATTAAAAAAAAAAACTATCCATCCTCGGTCCGTCAGTCAGTCCACCGGTCAACCACAATTAACCCGTCTATTTGCTATGCTGGACCCAGTCGGGTGCATCTTTCATTTTTACTGAAAGTTATTATTATTACCAGTGTGCTAATTGTGTCTTTTTGGGGCATTCAGTCTTCAGAAATAAGTAGTTCAAGAACTGTTTTCGCACGCTTTGTAAGTGTATGTTGCTAGCCCCATACGGTAATTGTTCACACCAGTGGGACTCCAGGGATGGTGGGGTTAGTATCACACGGGGTGCTTCACTTCCATTACATGCCTTAATACCCACTTTAGCATGGCTCAACTTGAAATCCTAGGTCAGTATTGTTTTCACGTGCTACTGCTTCTAGTGCACTGTAATGATTTTTGCATGTGGATTAGCTTTCACTAGTCCAGTGTCAATCGCCATCAGACCAACCCACTCCGACCTTTGAGGTACTTGTAATTTACGTCCCCAAGTCAAGGACGAGAAAAAATATATTTGTCCAACTGACCAGTGTAGGTGTTAAGCCCTCTACATCGGCATTGGAATATTTGAATTTTAAGAGTGTTCGTTCATATCCATTCGGCCACGCTGACCTCTTAAGTCAATTTTAAAAAAACTGACATCCTTGCAAATTTGAACCTTTGAGTACGGGACGGCAGGTAACTGGGTCAGCCACTGGGCAACGCGGCTTCCAGACATTCTTCTGGGCTATTTACAGTTGTCGATAACAAAACCAGACTTTGCACAACCAGAACTGAAAGACCGACCATTACTGTAAACCTGGTGGAAGAACTACAAATGCTAACAGTCTGTCAAATCTCTTTGACAGCTGCTGCTACTCGTGAAGACCAGTATACGACTCCCGCGTCCATCATTCGAGAACGTTGGCGAGGAAAATCTAAAGTTTGGTGTAATCATTTCTGCAGCCCACGTCAGGGTAAACAAATATGATGTGTGCTGGTTGTTTGTACAGCTATAGAAATGGCCGTGCTTGAACAGATCGCTATGACGAATTTTCCGGCACCGAAATAGAAATACGACTTGACAGCGGCAGAGTATCCGGTATCTTGGTTCAGTTGTGAAAATGGTCAACTATTATTTCAATATTGATCGCCTGTGCTGGTTATTTATTTTTAAGTGGTTATAATCTCTGAAGTATGCCTGTCTGTTTGTGCATGTTTGTGTGTCTGTCAAACTCACGGTTACATTGTCACAAACAGTTTGTTGGATGATCTCCAGAACTAAGTTAGAACCAAGAGCTTGGCAATTAATTCTGTTGGTCTCAGACAGTTGTTACTTCAGCCTTTAGTGTACGCGTTGGAAAGCCGCATTTTAACAATCTCATGTTTGGGTAAATGTAATATTATGGTTGATAATATTATGTTGAAATTCATTGCTCCAGATCAACTTATGTCTGAAAATTACATCACATGTTAACACACAGATTAAATGTGTTACTTCAACTATCAGTGCACGCTCTGGGATATCCGGTATGTAACCATCATTTTTTTTCGAAATAAGTGTCGGGTCATGATTATTTGCTTTTATTACACGCATATCTGGCCATTCCACCACATGTCAACATACCGGTTATCAGAAGTCACTTGTAGAGAGATTGAAATAAAACGCACACCACACGTGACCGAATCTGGACTTGTAGAGGATCAACAACTGGAGCAATAGTAAGTGGCAAACATTAGGTACAGTTCCCCTTTACACTTATTGGGCTCACGATGCTAGACCAGTGGTTCTCAACTGGTGCAGAATTACCCCCCCCCCCCCTCAGGTGGGAATTTAGGGTTTCCCGGGGTGGGGTTGGGGGAGGGGGGGGGGAATTACGATTATTTCAAGATTTCATTAATACAAGAACCGAGTTACTTGATATTGTTTTACGTCCGTACTTTACGGTCTGTACTTCTCGCCCTTCTGAAATTCATTTTATAACGTAAGTAGAACCCCCAAATCACATTTATGTAGACGTCTAGACTTGTTCTAGTATGTGTTATTAAATTTAGCTGCCATTTTTACGTATACTGTGTAGGAGCGGGGAGGGGTGAATTTATAGGGAGGAAATGTGAAAAGGGGGAATGACGTTCTGATAATATGGTGAAGGGGTGCACGGGCCAAAAAAGGTTGAGAACCACTGTGCTAGACCTATGGTTTATAGATCACTCGGCACTCGACAGATCATGTGGTCAAACCATAGCGACCTCCTTTATATCCCAAGACATTTCCTGACACCCGTGTTTGAAGCTTGGACATGGAAGCCCAGGTCCATTTCAAAATTTGCCTGTGATTGAACCTGTGATCACATGGTCGCAGCAAGTGGAGTCTGGGAAATTTATGGCGAATTTTGACTCACTTCAATCAGCGCAGGGTATTCTTATTAATAAGACTGTCGCTCCCAAGCAGTTATTGTTTAAGTAACAAAGGTTTGAATATGAAGAACTTAATATAATAACAAACTATCATTAAAGAGTACAGTTAAAATAATAGGTTTAGATAGGGTTGTTTTAAAAACAATCTGTGAAAGAAGTCAAAACAAACAGCATATATGCAGTTGCCAATAGACGTATAATGAATTAATTAACATCTAATGAGCAGAACAGCCAATTGATTCACACCCATGATGCAGCCAGAGCCACCGTGGTTCTTAAATATCCGGTGTGCTGACGGCGGGGTAGCGGAATCTTTTCTACAGTGGTCATTTGAACTTCAACCTTGATTACATGTTTATAAATCAATGGCGTGGTACTGAAAATAATTTCACCTGGTAAATAAACCAGGAGTGGGAGTTGATCGCAACGTCCTGCGAAGGGTCATGCAACTTTTATATTTAGAATATCCAATAGACGACTGCCGGTCTCCCTGGTCTAAGAGTTAAACGACTTTCTCCGTAATCCAGTTTATCCACGTAGGGTAACGCAGAACGCGAGAATTGGTAGCGGTTCTCGCCGCGTTGGTGACTTGCGGGATATGTGAGCAGGCCACTCAGAAATCAATGGCAAACTACTGAGTGTAATCTTGCCAAGAAATCAACAACAGCGGTAAAATGATGGTGTTGACAGCGATGACCTGAAAAAAGGATACGCGAAAAAATAGACGACTGATGCGTTAATTACCATCTATAGAACAGCCAATAGGCTATGATGCGTAAATTATCATCTGTTGAGTAGTCATTAGACAAATGATGTGTAACTCCCATTTTGTTAGCATCAAAATAGGCATAATTTACGATAATTACTAACCATTGAGCAACCAACAGAAGAATTATGCCTTGATTACCATCTATGGGATATCAAACAAATGATGAGTATTTAATAGACAATATATTATCTGCCACTGTAAGTTTTTGTGTCAATAGTTTAGTAGTCGGTGTGCCTAGAGTCCGTTCACAAATGATTGCTCTCATTCACCACCAATTTTTTTTTAAAAACTGTCTTGCATCGGTAAGCAATTTTTCCTGTCGTCTTATAGTGACCCCTACCAAAGGAATATGTCTTTGATGTGCCCAAAGGCAACTGGAATCATTGATGTTTTTGGCGAAAATGTAGTGAATTCACGCTAACAAACTTGTTTTACAGTAATGCACGTCAGTTCAAGTGACGACACAAGGCGTATCCAGATTCTCATGGAATTGGGTGAAATGTGTAATATTAGTAAAGACAGAGACTTTACAGAGGCAAGCGGTAAATAATGTCGAATCGAAATGGAAATGGGCAGGAAAGTAGAAGGAATATATTTCTTATCTTATTTTTTCATTCCTTCTTGTTTCTTCAGCTGCTGGTTAATGTGTACACAAGGAGTCATATTAATAGGATGTATTTTGCTTTTTATATGGAGTTCATAAAAGCTTCTAAACAGCTGTGGGTCAATGTGCATATGGAGTGACCAGAGATGGTACCGCAATTTAGTCCTCTTGTGTAAATTTTTAAAGATATTTTCAGCTGTGTAGTTTGTTCACACGTGCACATGGGTGAAAGAACTTTTTGAGTCTTCGAGAAAGATTGTCTACTCTGCTGTTTACTGTTCAGAGACGGGACATGATTACCTGTTTTCCACGACGAATATAGTTGTGAATGCTTCTGCATTTGGCTTCCTTATTACCGGCCACAATGTAGGCCCACTTTTTTTATTGAAGTGTATAGATTGATTCGTATGTTTGTGTGTTGTCCCCTAATTTGACAACGTCTTTGTTCTCACGTTTCTTGTTATGCCACAATATGTCAGTTTCTACCGCAGTATTACTCTTCAGTTGGTATACAATGCGTTTAGTGTTTTGTTTTCAATGCCAGTTGTTTGTCACCGCTGAGGGCTTGCGGAAATGAAAAATTCAGTGTGGAAAAGAAACTGTTGAAATTGACAAGTTGCATTGTTTGTGCCGATGCTGTAATATTTAGGGCCTGCAATTCTTCTGAACAGTTGGGGCAAAACATCACAGTAGATGTGCATATGGATTAATGTCTGCGATCTTCACAGACCTTATTCTGTGAGGACGATTCCAGTAGGTTGATGATTGCTTTCGGTTGCATAAAATTCAATCCATCCTGTCTCCAATAGTCATCGTCCTCTTTCAACGCATGGTCCTCACATTTTTTCCCAGTAACTTTTATCAATATTTAATAGCGCGGACTGGGTTAGTATCTTGACGTCAGACAATTTGAATGTAGTATTGTCAGCTGCCACCTGTCCTTTAATTGTAGCCCACACTAGTTCTATAAGGTTTAAATGAGAATGGTACGACGGCAGTCTCAAGAACCTATGGCCATGCTCTTCTATCAACATATCGATTTGATATTTCTTGCTTTTTTAGCGTCTGTTCTACATGGGACAACATTTTAGCTTGAAATGAGTTTCTGGAAATGGTATGTTTTCCCTTCAGAGCCATATCTGTATTGCTTCCTCTTCCTTTGTGCTCGTTGCCGTAGGTATTTTGTCTTCTTGGGCAACGATATTGTGGTATGATGCATTGTCCATATTTAGACAAGACGGCATACCTAGAGATCGAGGACTGTATTCTAGCGCTAGTCTTTAAATACATTACCACTCATCTCATTATGATAATACCTATTGTCTGAGTGGAGCTAGCCATTATTCGTACTCTCAGCATGGGTTATGACGAAACACTGTCCTTTAATACTGGGCATATGTCGCTTTGTCTTTCCATCCATTGATTGCTATTCCATTTCATTTGTGTAGTGCGCATTGATCCAGGTTTCATCCAAATACAATATGTCATAAATTTCATTGCGCATTTCCCTTATTTCACGTAGGTATTTGCTTCTCATGGCTCCTAATTGGGGTTGCTGGCAAATGATATTTCTACTTCCCTTGTACTTTCTAAACGTGAAGCCTAATGTCATTATATTTTACCATAAAGTAGTTTTTGTATAGCTCTATGTCATTGTTCTTTCTCAACAAAACCCTTAGTTTTCTTACAGTCACTGTTTCTTATGTAACCAACATTTTTATAACAGCCATTCTTGTCAAAGCTGTCTACAATTGCCTTTCTACCGTTTGCTTATTGCGCAGTGGTTTCATACCAGATTCTTGTACCCATCGACGAAATGAACTTTTACTTAAACCCAATGCATGCACTGTTCTTTTCTCTGGATTTGTAATAGTATGACATCGTTTCCTGCGATCAGCTTCTTGGTAAAATTATGTGTACAACTTCATAGCCATGCTTTTAAAGTGTACACAATTTCACATTCAATCCCAGTCAACAATATTCACACATTCAGATTTTAGCAATAAATGGTAAAATTTATAAAATAATTTCCTTTCATGAAAGCGCCCACTATAGGTGGAATTATTGACGACACCTCTGATCACTTCCGTCCCACTACGTGACGTCTTGTCATAATAAAATTCCCGTGCTGGACGAGAAATTTTTTTTATTGAACGCTGAAGTTTCCGTGTGAAGGTGTAATACATTTCATAAATGCACTTCATCTCTGACCCGTAAATTATAATAAAGCAGATAAACATACACTGTGGTCTGCTGTAAAAATCTCCAGAACAATTTTTGTTGTGTGGACATAATGGTAAGGTTATATGCTAAATTTCATCATTTTCCCTCAGTTGGTTACTGAGATATGGGTTTTTATATAGGTGTAAACAAATATAAACGGACTATAGAGATTTCCATTGTGCTATGGTCCAGAGCAGGGGTCACCAAACTACGGCCCGCGGGCCGGATCCGGCCCGCGACGTTATTTCATCCGGTCCGCCGACGCTACTCGAACTTGCTTGATATAACGTATGGAACACGAGACGTTATGATAGAATATAAATGTAAATATTATATTTAG
The DNA here is from genome assembly GCA_014155875.1 of Cepaea nemoralis. NCBI lineage: Eukaryota > Metazoa > Mollusca > Gastropoda > Stylommatophora > Helicidae > Cepaea > Cepaea nemoralis. Next base: position 75,369 of record JACEFZ010017512.1, on the reverse strand, counting down.
AATAATACAAGATCTTCACACGTGCGGAGACCTCCTGGCTGCTATGTGTCTTAAATTTACTATTTTCAATTATACATTATCATATCTAGATTTTTTTGGTTATTGTAATGTTTGCTCATTTCGCGCCATTCCAAGTCCTTCCCCGGCTCGTGGTAGCGCCACCTACACTCTGACGTTACCATGGTTTCCGTGGCAACATACACATACACATCTTTCCCTCCCCCAGATATAAAGGGCTGTCAACTCTGGTCCGATGCTCCAGAAATATTTACTTCTTTTTGCCAGTCATCCATTTTATAGGTATGTAACAAGAATTTCTTTTTTGACAGTACGAGATAAGTGAACTAAAAGTGCGAATAGAGGCAATAAAGTAGCACACATTGCATAAAAATGCCACGGAAGCCTCATGTTATTACGAAAATATTATTCCGAGCTCAGAAGAATTCTCCGGTGAAGGTCTTAATCTAGCTGGTCTCTAGGCCAGTGTTTTTCAGCCTTTCTGCTGGAGCAGATCCTTACGCAAATGTTTACGTTGCTCAAGGAACTCTGTGCGATGATCCAAGTGTCTGTCCTACTTTACGTAATAAACCAGGTGGACAGAAATGTTGCATTTAGACGATTTCGATCTGTTTCGGTGGAACCCCTGGCTGCAACTCGCGGAACCCTGGTTGAAAAACTCTGCTCTAGGCTGTTTATTTAGGCCGGCCCTATTTATATATTTTGCAAACCTTTGCTTCACCAGTGACTCCTAGTCCTCTGCTTTTCTTGTGTTTAAATAGGAATTTAATTATGTTTCTAATTCAGCGTCTTTTTCATTTTCAGATCAGGTGTATTTCATCCTTCATTATGGCTACTAAGAAAAGAAAAGTGGACGCTGAGTGTCGCGTTTTCAATGAAGAATGGGGAGTAAAGTACATCTTTGTGGAACCAAAGGACCAGAAAACCAGTTGCGTAATATGCAGCGAAAGTGTTGCCGTTTTGAGAGAGTACAGTCTTCGGCGTCACTAAGAAATAAAACATCTATCAACATACTCAAAGTTTTCTGGAAAGTTACGCTCTGAGAAATATGAAACCACGAAACGTGGTTTAGAAACACACAAACATCTCTTCACAAGAAGGTTTATGAGAATGAATCTGTCACTCGTACACGTTACAAAATAGTGCATAAGATGGCAGAAAGAGGAAAACCGTTTACTGAGAGCAACTCCATCAAAGAGTGTATAATGTTAGCAGCAAATGACTTGTGTCCTGAGAAAGTCGATTTGTTTGGAACTATCAGGCTTTCGGCAAGTTTAGTTGTGCGAAGAACAGAAGAACTGGAAGATACCCGAGAAAACTAGTAACTTGTTGTGGTTTTCTCTGTCGATGGATGAGTCTACTGATCTCTCGAGTACGTCACAACTTCTCGTGTTCATTCCTCTCATCTCATCATGTTCCTCTTGTACCTTGCGGTGTCGAGGTGAAGCATAAACAGCTGGAGAGTGCCCGCTTATGGGCTTCATGTATCGATATTCCTATGGACTCTGTTATTCCCTGCGTCCATCGTTTACGAGGTCAGCTCCTTCCTTTGCTTCCCTCTGGTCTGTACATCATTCGCCTGGCCCTGCAACCAGCAGGGTTAGGATCGGCTAGCTTCTCCCAGGAGGGGTTAAAAGTGAAAATTAGTAGCCTGCCGATGACCCGCATATTATACAAGTCAACCCCACCTCCACGTGGTGTAGACTGGGAAACCATGACCGCGAGGTCATGGGCTAACAGGGATATGGCTTGCAATAGGGGATGGACTCCCTATGGTCAGATTTTTGTCCTAAACCTGCGACTGGCCTAGCAAGCCGGCAGGGGATCTTCATACTGCTCGTAGAAATACTCGTGTTCATTCGTGGTGTCAATTTGGACTTTCAGATAACGGAATATTTGACATCCGTTTGCAGCATGCATGGAACAACAACTGGAAAAGACATTTTCATGGAAGTGCAACAAGTTTTGCAAGACTATAACCTTCAGTGGAATCAGCTTCGAGGTGTTACAGTTGATGGAGGAACAAACATGGCTGGAGTGAGGAAGGGGCAGATCATGACTTCAGTTGGAAGATGTGCAAATTCCGGGCGCTCTGTTCATACACTGCATCATACATCAGCAAACACTCTGTAGGGGGGGGGGGGAGACTTAGATATTTCTTGTGTACTGTAACCAGTCGTTTCTGCTGTGAACTACATTCGGGGACATGCATTTAATCAGCGTCAGTTCCAGGCTTTTCTTGAAGAAATTGATTTTGAATTCAGTGACTTGCCTTATCACACATCAGTGAGGTGGCTCAGCTGCGGTAAAGTCCTATTTTATTTTCAAGCTCCGAAACAAAATATATGTTTCCCCAATGAAAAAGTTTGAGCTGATCCAAAGCTGTCAGATCCTGCCTGGCTGTCAAAGTTGTCATTTCTGGTCGACATCACATCCCATATGAATGAACTGAATTTGAAACGTTAGTGAAAGGATAGCCTCGTCTGTGATCTCTACAGAACCATCAAAGGATTTAGGAGAAAGCTGTCATTGTTTAAAACACAATTGGAAGGATAAAACTTTTCTGATTTTCACTGTTTCAAAGAGATTTGCGCTACAAATGCCGAAGATGTCAACCTCGATTTTCCGAAAAATAATTATTTCGTGACTTGAAGAAGCATTTTTGGAGATATTTTTAGATCTTGACAGAATTGAGAGTGACATTCTTTTGTTCCAGAATCCGTTTGACTGTAACCTTGATGATGTGCCATTTGAACTACAGTTGGAGCTAATTGATTTGCAAGCAATGACTTTTTGAAAGAGAAGCACAGAGAAGGAAAACTTGTTGAATTTCACCGCTGCTTACCTGATGTTGAGTTTCCGAAACTGAAGAAATTTGCCCCTGGTATGGCATCAGTGTTTGGAACAACTTAGTGAGAAAACATTTTCAAAACTGAAGTATGTGAACATTTGAAAGTAATTCTCTTCATTGGATGCAGCAATTCCAAACCAAACATTGATGATATCTTGAAAGCCAAATATTAGTTTTGCAAATCTCACTAAACATTTTTGCTGCTAGTTTTTGAGATTCGGATAAGTGCACACTAGTTCTGGTGTAACTCTCTTTTTGCTAACGTCGCCTTCTTTGATAAATTTCTTTAGTAAATAAATATGTTGGTTGTCTTTGTCTTTTGTGCATTGCACGCCACTTACCCATGATAACTTAGTTGTTCGTCTTTTCCCCAGAACTTTCGTTCTGGCTTGCAAGTATTGTTAAAGTTAGTTGCATATCTTTTACAGGACGTTTGCAGTCAAAGCCAGCATCTGTTGCTGTTGTTGATGTCTTGGCATGTTTACGATCAGTGGTTTGCCATTGCTTTCTGAGCAATCGGCATCCATACCATAGCGTAAAAACCAGCGCAACGTGTCTGCTGCCAAATCGCGCGCAGCTGTATTTCGAACGCGGGTTTACGGGATTACGAACAGCCACGGAGCCGGTGCAAGTAAGTATTGTACAGAATGAGTATGAGGCCCACGCTCGTCACTTTGTCAGTTATCCGGCCCGCCGTGAAAAAAGTTTGATGAACCCTGGTCTAGAGTGTCTTGTTACATTAAATTACTGTTTTTTCTCGAATCTTTATTTCTAGTTTGTGAGTACCTGTTACTATGTGTGAATGGTGCAAGTGAGTGGCAGATGTGACATGTGTGAGTCATTGGTGCATCTATTTGGTGGTAGAGGGGATTAGTATGAGTGGTAGCAGTAGCAGTGAGTGTAAGATGTAAGCGTGAGCAGTATATTTGATCGGTGCGAGACAACAGTGTATTTGATTTGGGCGAGACAGCAGTATATGTGTGTATTGTGAGACATCAGTAGACATGAGTGGTAGGAGACAGCAGTATATGGGAGTGTTGCGAGACATCAGTGTATGTAAGTGATGCGAGATGTGAGCGGTGAGACATGTCAGTTTTTGTGAGTGGTGAGAAATAGCAGTATATGTGAGTGTTACAAGACATCAGTAGATGTTAGTGGTGCGATACAGCAGTATATGCGAGTGTTGCGAGACAGCAGTAGATATAAGTGGAGTTAGACAGCAATATATGTGAGCAGAGTGATATACCAGTATACGTGAGTTGGACGAGACAGCTGTATGTGTGAGTGGTGCGAGACAACAGTATGTGTGTGTGGTGCGAGACAGCAGTATATATGAGTGTTGCGAGACATCAGTAGTTATGAGCGGATGAGAAATAGCAATATATGTGAGTGGAGCTGGACATAAATATTTGTAACTGGAGCGAGGCAGCAAATATATATGAGTAGTGTGGTATACCAGTATACGTGAGTGGGACGAGACAGCAGTAGACGTGAGTTGCAAGAGATAACGTTCAGCTAATCTGCTCCGAAGCAGAACCCGATAATGAACACTTCAATTCCTATCAGGAGACTGAAGATTACTACTAAGCAATTTCAAACGAGTTTTAATGGGTGGCTAATTATTCATCTGCGGAATAGTTATCTCAATCCCCGTGGGTGTCAAAACGAGAAAAGACGAAACACAAAACTGAGACCGCTGGACGAGAATTACAGTAATACAGTTGGGATTGTAGACATCGCTTGACATCAACACTTGATTTCAAAATAGTGTAAATATAATGTCTTTGTACGCCCTCTTCCTCTTCTTCATCACGTTTTTTTTTAAGTTGTCCAGTTTTCAAGCTTCTTTCGCCTCATAACGCAGCCATAAAAGCTTGACTGTCTACTCCTAATTTCTCTAATAAATCTGTTTTCATCTGTTTCTTGAAGAAATTCCTCATTAGTTTCCTGTCCTTTCATGGTATTCTTGGTATTTTCTCCAGAAACAATATTGCCACTTTCATTAAGCGTTTCTCGCCATGTTTGCATATTGCTCATATTTCACATGCATCATCATCATCATCATGTGTCATGCCGGTAAGCGTGGGCGGTCATGTTTTGCCATCTCATTGGATCAACAGAGTCGTGGATCAGCTCAGTGTTTTGTCTCGACCATACAACGTGGCGAAGCCATCCAGGTATTTACTTCTCTGACCTCTCCTTGTTCTATTCCCCTAGATCTTGCCGGTTGTCATACAAGTTCTTTATTTATTTCTTCCCATAACGTGACCAAAATATTTGGACGATCTAAGTCTAATTTCTCTAATCAGTTCACGGTTTCATTTGTTTTTTGTAGAACTTGGTTGTTGATTCTTCTGTCTGTCCATGGTATTCTTTGTATTTTCCTCAGAAACCACATTTCCACAGCCATCAGATGTTTTTCAGCTTCTCTGTTCATTTTCCACGCTTCACATCCATACAAAAGCACAAGTTCTATCAACACCTCAACACTTTTTTCTCGTTGCAAATGCCATCGTTTTATTGGTCAGTATGTTTTTCATCATGGCGGTTCTTGTTCTAGTCTCTTCAAGGCATCTCCCATCTGATGTTATTACTGTTCCGAGATAATTGTACCGATTCACTTATTTAAGAATATTCACATTTACTTGTAAATTACATTGTGGTATTTCCTTCTTCTTAGTGACGACCATAATATGTGTCTTCTTACAATTTAATTCTAACCCAAATTGTTCACTTTGTGCAATTATCGCATCTACTAAATGTTGCAGATCCTTCTCATTGTCTGCAATCATTACTGTATCATCTGCATATCTAATGTTATTGATGTTATGTCCCCCAATGATGATTCCTTTCATATCGTTAACATTTCTGAAATTACTTTCACTGTGCAGGAAAAACAGATCTGGAGATATCACACCTCTCTTAGTATTCTGATATTTACCTACTTCATTATCAATCTTTATGGAGTTTGTTGTTTCCTATATATGTTGTTTATGAGTGTAAGATCTTTCCCATCAATTTGCAGATCTGCAAGCATCTCCATCGTGTTGACATGTCTTACTTTATCGAAAGCCTTTGTGTAGTCAATAAAGCAAAGATGTAAGTCTTTGTGTACTGCTATAGAAAGTTCAATTAATGTTCTCAGCGCATACACAGCATTTACTGTACCCTTGCCTTCTACAAACCCACATTGTTGTTCTATTTCGGGTTGTATTTTCTTCCTAACTCTTTGCATGAAAATTCTTAGCAAAATCTTTGTGATGTGGCTCAATATACTAATTGTTCGATAATGATCACATTCCAAGGATCCTGATTTATTTATGATTGCAATAAATATAGAATGACATAATTCAGGAGGTATGTCTCCAGTATTATATATTGTGTTCAGCAGTCTGGTGACTTGATCTATTCCATATTCTTCTAAGGCAGTGATCATTTCTGTTGAGATGTTGTCTGGACCGGGGGTCTTGCCAGATTTCATATAATTAAGAGCATTCTGAACTTCTATCTTCAGAATTGATGGGCCTTCATTATTACTCAGAATATCATAATAATCTTCTTTTGTATCATAATAAAGGTTTTTCACATAATCTGACCATGTATGTTAAACCTCATATTTTTCTATTAGGATTTTCCATCTTTTGAGTTCAGGCAGTCTGTTGATGTAGGTGTTCTTTTATTAGTAAGCTCTTACAACAGTACATATTCAACATATTACACTTTTGATCAACACAATTTACAGCATTATATTTGTTTATATAATTATGGTTGCAACCTTGCGAAAGGCTACTTTTACTATGGCGATTCTGGTTTTAATCTCAATAATACACCTTCGGCCAGATGTTATGTCTGTTCCAAGATATTCAAACACAGAAGCCACAATCTATATGTTGCACGATTTATTGCCGGGCATACATCGCTGCATCTCCCCAGGTGCATAATTTAGAGTTATATATCATTTGAAGTGAATAAATAAATGATACTTAATCCGAAACAATTAAAACACACAGCCAGAGTTTTTGTTGGAATGTGAAACATTTGTTATCCCTATGGTTTTTCAAATTTACAACCGCCTGATTTCTTATTACTCACTATATCTGAGCAATTAGTTTATTGTGTGTCGAATACAGTCGAATATTTGCAGATAACATATGTTCAACATTCCAACAATACCAGCGACAATGTGTTTTAATTGTTTCAGCCTAAGTTTTATTCATATATTCACTTCAGATAATATATAAGTCTGACGAGATGCAGCGAAATACCATAATTAAGTGCCTTGCCAGCTGGCGTAGACATTTATGTCTCTCCATAGATCTCGGTCTTTGGTGTTCTGGATTAACTCTGCTGATGATATTCCTCCATGTCACCGTCTGATGAAATTCAGGGCTTTGCTGACAGACATGATATGAAAAACTTCTACGACTCACTGAAAGCGGTCTATGGTCCTTCATCACCAGGCATAGTTCCCCTCCTCAGGTGCAGATGGGGGAACATTGGTCACCGATAAGAAAGAAATCCTCCAACGCTGGGCAGAGCATTTCAGCAAAATCTTAAATGCAACTTCCTTCTTCGATGATGAAACCATCAACTGCCTTCCTCAAGTTCCCACCAATGAGACTCTTGATGACCTGCCAACCATAGTGGAAATAAACAAAGCCATCCAGCAACTCTCCAGCGGCAAGGCACCTGGTCCTGACTCCATCCCAGCAGAGATATACAAGGCAGGTGGGCCGGTCCTAACAGAGCAGCTTCACCAAGTCTTCACAAACATATGGATGAACGAGACCATGCCACAAGATTTTAAGGACGCGTCAATAGTCCACCTTTACAAACGTAAAGGAAACCGCCAATCCTGTGACAACCACCGAGGCATCTCCTTGCTTTCAATTGCAGGGAAGATACTCGCCAGAATTCTTCTCAATCGCCTCACAGCCCATCTCGATCAAGGTCTTCTTCCTGAGAGTCAATGTGGCTTCAGAAAAGAACGTGGAACTGTTGACATGATTTTCGCTGCAAGGCAGCTGCAAGAGAAATGTCAGGAACAGAACTGCGAAATGTTCTCCACTTTCATTGACCTTACCAAGGCTTTTGATACAGTCAGCAGAGAAGGACTGTGGAAGATTATGGCAAAATATGGCTGTCCACGAAAGTTTGTCCAAATAGTGCGGCTATTTCATGACGGCATGCAGGCAAGAGTACAGGAAAATGGTGAACTGTCTGAACCCTTTCCTGTCACCAATGGAGTGAAACAAGGATGTGTCCTGGCACCAACACTGTTCAGCCTCATGTTTTCAGCCATGTTGATGAATGCCTCCGAGAACGACGACATTGGAATAGACATCAGCTACCGTATGGATGGAAAGTTATTCAATCTCAGAAGGCTGAAAGCTAAAACCAAAATTAACAGCGGCACCGTCAGAGAGCTCCTGTTTGCTGATGATTGCGCTCTATACGCCAACTCAGAGACGGACATGCAACATAATGTTTCAGCTTTCTCACATGCCTGTGCCAACTTTGGGCTCAATATCAACTTGGAGAAGACTGTAGTTATGTACCAGCCAGCTCCAGGGAATAATCACACTGTGCCGAATATCAAAGTGAATGATCATAGACTAAGTGTTGTGGACAAATTCACCTATCTTCGCAGCACCGTGTCACAAGCTGCCACAATCGATGACGAAGTGAATGCAAGAATCTCCAAGGCCAGTGCAGCCTTTGGCAGACTGTACAAGAATGTATGGGACAGAACTGGAATAAGCCTGCAAACAAAGCTAAAAGTCTACAAAGCAGTTGTATTATCCACACTGCTATATGCTTGTGAAACCTGGACTGTTTATCAGCGACACGCTAGGAAATTAAACCACTTCCACACAGTCTGCCTAAGGAAGCTACTGAAGATTAAATGGCAAGACAAGATTCCAGACACTGAAGTCCTAGAAAGAGCATCCATGCCCAGTATCCACACTCTACTGATGAAGAATCAGATTCGCTGGGCTGGTCACTTGACTCGCATGCCAGATCACAGGCTCCCTAAACGAATTTTTTACAGCGAACTGCGTTGTGGTAAACGCTCCCAAGGTGGCCAGAGGAAACGTTTTAAAGACACTCTGAAAATTTCACTGAATGCTTTTGGAATTCATCATGACACTTGGGAGGCTGCAGCCAGAGACCGAAATTCGTGGCGTGCATCATTGCGCAAAGGTGCAGTCATATGTGAGGCAACCAGGACTGCAAGAGCTGTGAAGAAAAGGCAGGACAGAAAAACCACTGCAGGAAATCCTCCTCCAGAGACGTCAGGCATTCTTTCCCCACATTGTCAAAGAACATTTCGAGCCAAAATAGGCCTTATCAGCCATCTTAGAACCCACGGCTCCACACCTTCAACCCCACTGGATGAAATGAATGGTCATCATCATTCTTGATGGACAAACAACATGTCACCGTCTTAGTCCATCCGGCATCATTTCTTCTTGTCTGTCCCTGCCTCTTTTCCCCTGATCTTTCAAGCCGTCACGACATATGTCAGGCAACAAATCGGGATCCAAGATAGTTGTACTGATTCAGCTGGTGAAGTATTGTCCGAATTTATATCGATGTTACACTGTGACGTTTCTTTGTTAATGTTTCCAAACCAATGTTGTTTTTTTTTTACAATTGCAGTTCTAATCTTAACCAATAACATTACACATCATTATGTAATCTGGACTGCATTAATCTATATATATAAAAGGCAATCTCCGTCTGTCTGTATTTATGTATGTCTGTATGTATGTCCTTTATGCGTTCGCGAACGGTCCATCCGATTGAGATGAAATTTTCTACACGTCTTCCTCTCATTCCCGCGCTGGCAACTGTCATAGTTTGTTAGTGTAAAAACGGTTATTTACTTAATATTATTTAATATTTCAATTTACATTATAATGTATATATAGCGAGGGGACATAACTTCTAATAGCATTGCTATATATGTAAAATTGTTCCATATATCTCAAATAGGTGGACCCTTTCGCTGCAGTTATCTACAGGCATATGCGTTATAATCCTCCTCCTTCTCCTCCTCCTACCCTCTTCCTCCTCCTCTCCCCTTCCTCCTCCATCCTCCTCCCTCTTCCTTCTCCTCCTCCTCCCTTTTCCTCCTCCTCCCCCTCCTCCTCCTCCCTCCCTCCTTCTCCTCCCTCCCCTCATCCCTCCTTCTCCTCCCTCCTCCTCCTCCTCCCTCTTCCTCCCATCTTCCTCCTCCCTCCACCTCCTCCCTCCTCCTCCTAATCCCTCCTCCTCCTTCCTACTCCTCCCTCCTCCTCCTGTCTCCTCCTCCCTGCGCCTCCCTCTTCCTCCCTCCTCCTCCTCCCTCCTTCACTTCCCTCTTCCTCCTCCCTCCTCCTACTCCTCCTTTTTCTTCTTCTGCTGCTGCTGCTTCCGCCGCTCCATTTATCCAAGTTAATTTTGGGGAAAGGTGTAAAGATCTTTCAAGTGCTCTTTCTAATGCTTTTTGTAAGTTGGTCTTCATTTATCTAAGGTTGTTCTAACTGCAACCAATAAATGATTAGACAGACAGGCAGACAGACAGACAGACAGAGAGGGACAGACAGACAGACAGACAGACAGACAGACAGACAGACAGACAGACAGACAGTCGGGAACGGGAACTTATATGACTACTTATATGAATTAAATGAAATGCCCCCCTACCAGGTATTGGGCGAAGCCGGGCCGGGTCAGACAGACAGACAGACAGACAGACAGACAGACAGTCGGGAACGGGAAGTTATATGACTACTTATATGAATTAAATGCGATGCTCCCCACCAGGGACTGGGCGAAACCGGGCCGGGTCAGACAGACAGACAGACAGACAGACAGACAGACAGACAGTCGGGAACGGGAGCTTATATGACTACTTATATGAATTAAATGAGATGTTCCCCACCAGGAGCTGGGCGAAGCCGGGCCAGGTCAGCTAGTTAATATTATAAATATTAATGCACAAACAGCGGACTCGCGAGCGTAGTTGATACTGAGCCGCGCTGAAAATATCATGAGCGCGGTCGGACGGGAGTTCCCCGCGTGGGTTCTTCACCTCTCTAAGTGAGAGAAAGGCTGGTCACCAATTCCTTCGTGCATTCACGTCTACAAAATGTCATAGCCCTATCACATCACAAAACCATAGCAGATTACCGCTACGAGAGAAGTTTTTTTTCTTTAACAGACAAACTGCAAGATGGTCGAACCATCTTGGCTGCGCTACCTTATCATCTCCACGTATAGATGTTCTTATTCTATTACTTCTAGTATTTACTTGCTGTTTTTCTTGCGATTTCACTTGCTCTTTTTAAAACATATCTACCTGCTCTTCTTCCGGAGCTTCGCTCGTTCGTTCATCTAACGCTAATACCAGCACATCGCCAAGAGTTTCTGCTTGATGTTCTTATAGTGCTAATCCCTGTTCGTCTCCTAGCGTTTCTGCTTGATTTTCTTCTAGGGCTAATCCCTGTTCGTCTCCTAGCGTTTCTGTTTGATTTTCTTCTAGGGCTAATTAATCCATGTTCGACTCCTAGCGTTTCTGCTTGATTTTCTTCTAGGGCTAATTCCTGTTCGTCTCCTAGCGTTTCTGCTTGATTTTCTTCTAGGGCTAATTCCTGTTCGTCTCCTAGCGTTTCTGCTTGATTTTCTTCTAGGGCTAATTCCTGTTCGTCTCCTAGCGTTTCTGCTTGATTTTCTTCTAGGGCTAATTCCTGTTCGTCTCCTAGCGTTTCTGCTTGATTTTCTTCTAGGGCTAATTCCTGTTCGTCTCCTAGCGTTTCTGCTTGATTTTCTTCTAGGGCTAATCTCTGTTCGACTCCTAGCGTTTCTGCTTGATTTTCTTCTAGGGCTAATTCCTGTTCGTCTCCTAGCGTTTCCATTGGCTATGCTTTTGGGTCGACCTGGGAGACAAGGTTACATTTATTTAAATCTCACCTGGAGGGGAACCCGGATTACTGGGCAGGCAGGCAAGCCTAGGTAGTGCGAGTTAGCACCATATGCCCAATGCGATTTAATGCATGTAAAAGAGTCTTTTACTTAACTTACTTTATATACTGTATGTTCATTACACCTTTAGCATATTTTACTAATGTTTACTATATACATTGAAGTATCTAGGTAAATGGTCAAATCTGATTTGAGACTTGTGACAGAAATACACAACTAGAATATGGCAAGCACAAACAACATTACCAAATTTTTAAAAATATTGTATGCACAATGTTCCTGTTATTAAAAGTTAGAAAAAAACAAAACACCATTTTGGAATCTTAAATATTTGCAATGCTAACATATGGTTGCTAATTAAAGGCAATTGTTAAAGTAGCAAAAATAAACAAAAATGCGCTTTAGTGCCAGCAATATGGCTTGACGGTTTACATGACAGTGGAAATACCTTGGATCACCAAGATTAGCCGTCTAAATGTTTTGTGGAGGCTAAGAGATAAAGGCATTGTATCACATCAGATAGATGTCATGGTCATTGTTGACCACAATTCGTGGGAAACAACTGGAGTATATTGTGACAACATGAAAGATTTATGAAAAGTGAGATAGAAGAAGACAACGCGATATACGTGACAGTCTCTTGTGCTGACACTTAAAGGTGCTAACATACCAGCTAATACCTTCATTTAGAGATCACGAGATATGCATAAGCATTATCGTTTACGCCAGTCCATAGGTCATATATATATATATATATATATATATATATATATATATATATATATTATATATATATATATATATATATATATATATATATGATATATGCATCTATTGTGGACGAACATTTACAGCGCGAATTGGCTTGATAAGTCACACTCGCTACCGCCATGTGTTGTAGGTATTATGTCTTTTTGAAGCACAATGTAAAAATTATCGTCTGTCAAGACGGCAATGTGCCAATGAATGATGAATGATATATATATAAACTACACTAAAAAAAATATAGTAGTATATTTAAATCTGCAGACAAAATTTCTGATTGAAAAAAAAACAACAGAGTTCACATGATCCTGTCAACAACGGGGAATAAATATGTCAGATTGGACAGAGATTGTGTGTCACTATGTGAAAATACATTATATACACTCGAAAAAAAATCAATTTCCTGCAAACAGAATAGAAAACCAGAATAGCTCAGTAACATCACACATGTAGTCTTTATCTTAATTAAATCAGGCGATCCACTACAGGGCCGGTGACGGAACCTAATGAGGATAACACCAATGGACGATGTTTCTGTCTGGAGATTGTTCAGAAAGGTGATCAAATAAGCCTGTCAATGAAGAGGTAACCGGAACGATAAAAGAGGGCATGTTTTGTTCGTTCAGTTTTTGCTTTTTTTTTATTATGTCTTGTATATATTTCCTTTGAATGTGTATGTTTTGTTATTAAAACTTGCTGTTGAGATTCGTTTCACTTTCACAAAGATATGGGGTATGTTAACAAAACTGCCAAGAAACATTACTCAGGAATAAACCTCCAAGAGTCAACGACCAAGAAATAAATTCGAATTATCAACGTCCAATAATCAATCTTAAAGCATAAACTTCCAAGAACCAACTTCCTAAAAACCAGCCCGTAAGAATTAACCTCCAAAAATCAACCTCCAAATATCAGCCCCTAAGAATTAACCTACAAGAATCAACCTCCAAAAACTAGCCCTTAAGAATTAACCTCCCATAACCAGCCCCTAAGAATTAAACTCCAAGAATCAATCTCCAAAGAACCAGCCCCTAAAAATTAACCTTTAATAACCAGCCCCTAAGAACTAACCTCCAAGAATCAACTACCAAAAATCAGCCCCTAAGAATTAACATCCAAGAGTCAACCTCCAAAACCCAGCTTCTAAGTATTAACCTCCAATATCCAGCCCCTAAGAATTAACCTCCAAACATCAACCTCCAAAAACTAGCCCTTAAGAATTAACCTCCCATAACCAGCCCCTAAGAATTAAACTCCAAGAATCAATCTCCAAAAAACCAGCCCCTAAAAATTAACCTTTAATAACCAGCCCCTAAGAACTAACCTCCAAGAATCAACTACCAAAAATCAGCCCCTAAGAATTAACATCCAAGAAGTCAACCTCCAAAACCCAGCTTCTAAGTATTAACCTCCAATATCCAGCCCCTAAGAATTAACCTCCAAACATCAACCTCCAAAAACTAGCCCTTAAGAATTAACCTCCCATAACCAGCCCCTAAGAATTAAACTCCAAGAATCAATCTCCAAAAAACCAGCCCCTAAAAATTAACCTTTAATAACCAGCCCCTAAGAACTAACCTCCAAGAATCAACTACCAAAAATCAGCCCCTAAGAATTAACATCCAAGAGTCAACCTCCAAAACCCAGCTTCTAAGTATTAACCTCCAATATCCAGCCCCTAAGAATTAACCTCCAAGAATCAACCTCCAAAAACTAACTCTAAGAATTAACCCCCCCCCCCCCCCCCCCCCCCCCCCCCCCCAAAAAAAAATAAAAAAATCAGCCTCTAAGAATTAACTCCCAAGAATGAGTCTTCCAGCATAAACCTCCAAGAAACAACTTGGCAGAATCAGCCTTTAAGAACCAGCCGTTAATAATAAATCATCGGTCGGGAGACATGTGCTCGAGAGCGGTCACGTGGTTAAAAGAGACAGTGCCTTCCGATTTTGTTCAACACACAAAGTAGTCGATTGTTACAGTTCGCTGAAGCTATAGTATAATAATCAACCTTCGTAAGCCGTCCTTGTGCAAGCAGAAAGACATGTTAGTCAGTTTAAAATTACCGTGGTAGACAATCGACATTACTGTGCGAACATGTGTATATTTCAGATTGAAGGATTTATCTAATTAATTCACGTAAGTTGTGTGATTTCTGCAGTATGTACCTGACGAGATGCAGCGAAATATGCCAGGCAATAAGTCGTGCAATCTATTGTTTGTGTCTTCGTTATTCAAATTCATCACGAATAAATCTTCAAGAGGCAACCTCCAATACCCAGTCTCCACAAATCAACATTCAAGCATCAACCTCCAAGAATTAACATCCAAGAATAAGTAAACATTCGATGATCCACCTCCAGAAACTAACCTCCTAGAATTAGTCTCCGAGAATAACTTCAACTTCATTGATTAAACCTAAGTACTCGAACAAACTGAAGCTCAAGCTACATTCTCAAACAGGACTTCCGACTACTCATCTGCATTTTTGATGTAGAGTTGTTCATGTATGTTTTGTTATTTCAGTAATGCTTACCTAATATTCTCCTCGTTCTGTTGATTCATTCTGTTGTAATAGCGCGGATGTCTCCAGTCTGAGTCTAATGTATACATCTCAACTAATAATGTTATTAAGGCAAACAAACAATTATATCTTCTTGGAAGTTATATGGAAGAATGCTAGACTGATATTTCCTTTCCCTGCTGATCTCATGAATTCTGCTACATGGGAAAAGTGTACAGCTCTCATTACTGAAATAAATTGACACTTAAAGATTTATAAATGGTTTTGTGTACACTACTTCACGACACACATACATACTGTTTGTGTATGAACTGGAAAGGGGCACTTTTACATTAATAATTCTGTGGATTATATGTAGTAAAAGGATTATATGTTTGGTATATAAATCAGCTATTTTAGCCATTGAAGAGAAATGTGTGTGTACGTGCATGCGCGCGCGTGTGTGTGTGTGTGTGTGTGTGTGTGTGTCTGTTTTCGTTTCATCATTCGCTGTGTTGGCTTTGATTGTCTCATTTCTCAAGTCTTTCAGACAATCATGTTGTGCGCGCGTTGCGTACGTGATGTTATGCAATGCCTCCGCTACTAAACAATGACTCGCTTGCAAAGATTTGCATTACAATTTGCATGAAATTCTGTGACAATGTGTATCTGTATGTGTACCATCTGTAACAATTTCAGAATACAAAGCTTAGGTGAATAGACGTCGAGAATTGAATTGGGCAAAATATACTTATCATCTATACGTAGAATTACAGGGTGTATTTTTAATGACTAGGGTCTTTGAAGATATTGCCGTTCCAAGTTTTGTATTTACCTTTTATACTCGGTATATCCATTCACTCACGCTCAGATGGTGGCCTCTATAATGCTCAGAGATTGAAGGCTGTCATATATTCTGAAGGGAGTGGGAGATCACTGTAGTGCATGCCCCATTTCTAACAAAAGAAATTTGGCCCCATCCTCTTCTATCTTCAATAACCCCAGAATATGACCCTCGAGTTATCTGCAGGCTTCGTCTTATTAATTTAGTCTAGGAGATATAGATTATGGCACTGGTGAGAACAGTAAATACTAACTGGGATTCTGTCCTTTCTCCAAGGATTCTTTTAGCTCTTGAGCCCCCCTTTTATCAATTCTGAGGAAAGTCTGGAGAATTCTCTCAGCCTGATTGTTGTTAAGAAAACATGGATGTTGAGCAGTTGATAGACCTAGAGTCTTCTCTCCCCCAATTCAGTATCTCATCATGAGTAGATGTGTTTTTAACAATTAAACATTTACCATATTCCAGTAGACCTTGACAACATGGTTTACACACACAAGATGGAGAATCAACAGATAGGTTGAACTGACAAATATACAGAAGGTCAGTTAAGGTTCATCATTTATTGACTGGGCCTGTGTCTTTAGGCCTGTTACAGGATAAAATAGAAAATGGCATATAGGCCCAAGTTTACAGTCAATCAACAAATAAACATCAATGCATAAGATGTCAACAAGTGTGGACACATTGTAAACATGTAAATGTTGTGCCAAGTGTGAAGATGATAAATCAACAATTAGGTATCAGTTCCTGAAATTGGGTGTGGTGTGTTCCAATGAGAAATGTAACCTGGTGCTTGGGAGATTAGGATAAGCCTGGGTCTATTGTCTGATGGATCCACTTAAGGTCTGCCAGTGTAGTTCCTCTGAAGGCTTCCCATACTCTGCTCATGGCCAAGTCATCTTCCATCTCACTTTTGGTTCATCTCTTTCTCTCGGCTTCCCTCTTTCTGGTCTGAATTGGGTGGTTGGTTGGTTTGTTGATTTGTTGGGTGGTTGTTGGTAACCACCAAGAATTCACTCGGATTCAGACATTCTGCCGTCCTTTATTGAAAATTCGGTCACACCAGCTTTTGCGTCTTCTCGCCAAGCTGTTTGCTGTAGAAGTGCGCGATTAACATATTCTAAGCGGGCTTTCGAATGGAGGCGTTGTCACGTGTCTGTTTCTAACCAATGATCTCCTAAGCTTTGACTGATGAAATAATTCCAAGAATTGACGTCATCTGTCAATCTTTCATTTTCAGTTTTGATTTTGCGTTCGTTTTTCAGTTTTGGTTTCAGTTTGAATTTGTGCAGTCAATTGTTATATGTTTTCCCCTCTCTTTGGCGTGCATTCTTGGTAACTGAATAATGGTGGTTAGTGGTTATGCCACAAAGGCCAAGACCAAAATTAGCAGGGTACTAATCAGAGAGTTGCTATTTGCGGATGATGCTGCGATTACGACCCACTCTGAGGAAGAATTACATCTACTATCTGCATTCTCCAATGCTTGTTCTGAATTTGGTTTAACATTTAACAAAAAGAAGACACAGATTATGTCACAAGGTGCACATGGTGTACCATCAATCTTTATTGACGACGCCGAACTGGAGA
Source organism: Cepaea nemoralis (assembly GCA_014155875.1). Classification (NCBI taxonomy): domain Eukaryota; kingdom Metazoa; phylum Mollusca; class Gastropoda; order Stylommatophora; family Helicidae; genus Cepaea; species Cepaea nemoralis. The sequence goes on along the minus strand of JACEFZ010017512.1, from coordinate 57,831 downwards.
TAGTAGACCATTTTACATATCTAGGATCAGAGGTAAATAGCAAATTATCCCTCGATCTGGAAATCAACTTCAGGATTGGCAAGGCAGCAACAACAATGAACATGTTAGCACAAAGAGTCTGGGAGAACAGGAAGCTTACTGCCAAAACAAAAGTACTCGTCTACCAAGCCTGTGTCCTTATACTCTTCTTTATGGCAGTGAAACCTGGACAACTTACTCACGCCAAGAGAAACGTTTAAACAGCTTTCATATGCGGTGTCTGCGAAGAATACTTGGTATTAAGTGGCAAGACAAAATCACAAACTACTGAAGTATTGGAAAGATCAGGTTGTGTGACGGTGTATTCCATGCTCAGTCTTCGTAGACTTAGATGGATAGGACACGTTAGGAGGATGGATGATGGTAGAATACCAAAGGACATCTTTTTTGGTGAATTACAGACGGGTAGGAGATCTCAGGGTCGGCCTCTACTACGATACAAAGATGTGTGTAAGCGGGACATGATTGATACAGGCATTGATAATGCACATTGGGAACACGTCGCCGCTGAACGTGTTGCTTGGAGGGCAACTATCAGAAATGGAATAAAGACAAAGGAGAAAATGATTGCAGATAAAGCACACACAGAGCGTGAGAGACGTAAGATGGTGCAAAATGGTGGAAATGACCATGTTTTCACATGCACCTACTGTGGGCAAACATTTTCAGCAAGAATTGGCCTTACCAGCCACACTCGCCACCGCCATGGATCGTAGTTATTAAGCCTTTTTGAAGCACAATGTACCAAACTATCGTCTGTCAAGACGGAAAGGTGCCAATGTATTTACCTTTTATGTTGCATGAGTTCACGGAGGGTGGTTACAAAACTTAGAACGGCAATATTTACAGAAACCCCACGGTCATTAAAATACATTATATGTATCACTTCACAACTTCTACTGGAGTGAGGGTCATGAAATTATGCGTACCTTTCACAGTCTAATTCAACATGCATTTCTGTATTTAATTAATATTTCTTTTTTTCTTCTATTTCATTTCTAATTTTCTCAGATTAAAATAGGGAATAAAGGAGAGTCGAGTTCATTGCACCGGTTTTTAATTTATTTTTAAATCTTTTTAAAATTTATTTTTGCCATCTAGTTTAGTCTCTCACCGCAAAGCAGATAACCACGTTCCGAAAATGTCACACAGTGCACGAATCCCTCAACTCCAGCCACGATCCTACTGGGCTCTCCAAAAAAGAATGCTCTCGCAAAATTCACAAATATGAAAAACAAAAACTATTTTAAGTCTCGTAAATGAAATGAGAAGATGGAAATGGTGGTAGGCCTACTGACTCCACATTCCCTTCCAGTCTGCCAGGCAGAGTGACGTCTTATAGATATATTATTGTACTAGATACACTGCTGATGACCGGACTAGAACTTAGCAAATTACTCTCAACTAAAATATGGCTAGATAAATTATTAGAGAAATGATGCTATTGAGGTACAGAAGAAGCCGCGACAGCTAGGTCGCGAGACGCTCGCCTGACAGTCCGGTGGTAACAGGTCAAAGGATTTGTATCGGGGCGGTTTAGAATGTTTTAAGTTACCTGGGCTCCCAGGTCGACAAAGCCTAAAATGGATACCAGGAAATGTCTTGGAGAAGTTAAGGCGGCTGGTATTATACTGCCCACATCACCCCTGGCTGCTGATTGGTCTATACAATTATCACACAAGCCTCATGTGATTAATGGATCGTAAGGCGTGTACTAAAGTCCTTTAATTAATTAGGATACAGTGATATGTAAACAGGAATTAGAAGACTATAAATACGACACAAATAGAGACAGAGAATCGTTTATTTCCTGATGAAGTCTGTGAAGTGTCTCACAGAAAACAAATCTTTTTACAACTAAAGGGGTTTATTTTAGTGTAATAGTTCATTCATACAACGATACCAAATATAAGAACTAAAAGCATGTGTTAAACTTGACGAGAAAAACGGAATGGAACAGTTAATAGTCAAAGAAGGAGCATTGGTCATAGGACGCAATAAAGATGTTGTGACGAGTTCACCTTGGGTAGTGAGAGTGAACCACACCCGAGGTGTCTCTGGCACTCCCGTGTATTCTAGCCCCAGGGGTTGGACAAGCAGATACACATGTTTACTCTGTGGTTGATCTCATATTAGTTAATTACGTCTACAAGCCCCTCCAGATTCTAGACCCCCACTAACTACCTACACCTGTGGAACAATGAACACTTAGGCCTCGTCCGAGACCACACTCAATCATTATACAAAGAGCAAGTCAACGTACATAAAGTTTATTCTACCCTTGAGAATATAGAACTGAAATGAACATCCTGATAGAATAATCTATTTACACAAATAGAAGATAGAGTAGAGACAGAATCAGAGATGTAGGTGTCTTCATCGAGTTGAGAAGTAGATTGGATGCAGATGTCCCGTCCAGTCGGTCCGCCACTCACCCGGCTTCCTTCCAGTGAGATGACTAGAACCTTGGAGACCACTCCGTCTCCCGAGCGTGGATCCACAACAATAGAGTCACTGCTGGACCACACTTCACTGGACCAACTGCATCTGTATCACTCCCACGGAGTCACTGTTAATACAGTTCTCGAACAATACCGGTTGGGAGACAATCCTCCTGGACTTGACTCCAAGTATTCGTTACTTCGATGAACTTAAATAGTCACTGACCAATCGAATGGTCTGTCACTCATAGCACAGTCCCACTGCAGAACGGATCTGTCAATGACCAATTCAATGGTCCCTTCATCACATCACAGGAACATGGATGGAAAAATGTCAATGACCAATTCAATGGTCTCTTACAGTCACACTGCTTGTAGAATCAGATATGGCTACTGAAATGTTACTGAGTCCTACTCGAACACAGTTTATAATCTTCATACTGAGACAGTACATTAATAGAATCAGACATCTATTTCACGGAAACAATTCAGGTTGGACTATAATCCATAGTCCCTTCCACCGGGTAACACTTGCCACAAGTCAATAGCTGGTGTAGTTCTTCTCAAGACCTGCCACTAGAGCTGTCCAAAGAACCATTCAAGTGTCTGAAGATCAATTACTTCTGCGTTTAGGCAGAACCACAGTCATAATATACGGTCCGGTGTTTCCTTTCGTTGAGCATGATTACTCAAATGCTGAAATGTTCCTGGCAGAAACAGAGTATCTTCTATTATCTAGAAACATCACAAACCATCACTTCCCACACGTGCACCTTCAGGGCAGTTGTATTTCTTGATGCAAACTTCACGCATGGTGAATCACATTGGGTACCTGGTGTGGTTGAGTCTGGCGTGATAAGTAAAGAACTGAACCCTTCGCTGTGTCACACGAAGTGGTTTCCTGCCAACAACATTATAGTTGACTGGTTCCTCAACAGGCAAACTCCTGAAAAGGAAGAGCGACCGGTGAGAGTATACTGGCCCAAACATTAGTCCACATGCATCCTACCAATAACTACTCAACCCTCAGTCATGCTACTTAGTTATGCATATAACCAAAGCATTATCTCTATATGGAGAGTAGTAAAGCATGGGTTCCCAAATGTCAGCTGGCCTCACAGAACAGCCCGTCAAACAGAGCAAGAAATCAGAATGACGAGTCTGATCGTAGGTCTCACCTATCCCTAATCATCTACCAGTCGTCGCTAACGTCAGTAGTGATACAAGGCTGTTATTGTTCTAATTTAATCGAACTAAACAAATAGGTAAAGAGTCCCTGGACTCGTTCCTAACATCATCAATGTTCATTAAGAAACATAATCTTGATCAATATACCATCCCTCGGGATATAGGAATAGGACATGATCACATCCACTATGTACACAAGCCTGTTTGCTGGTGGGATCACCTGCCCACGCCATAGCAAACTCTTCTTATCAGACTCTGTCTTAGAGTCAAGAAGCCTTCTTGAGAATACATGTTCCCCACATGTTCCAAGGGTAATGTTCCAGTTCTGTCCTCCCAAGTGGTTTAGCCTTGGCCTGGACCGAACTTCATCGTTGGTTTGGCCTACCAACCCATACTTTCATAACTTGCTTTCACATCCCCCATATCCTATATTTCCCCAGTCTCATACAGCCTCCTTGCATCCTTCCATACTTCCAGCACCTTAGTATTCACTCGCACTAGCGCCAGTATGAAAGAAACAGGATAGCTCAGACAAGATTTCAGAACGCATATTTATATCGCGACGGCACGCAGTGTTATCTCGCGTCGAGCTATTCGGCGTTCGGAATTACCCCAGGAAGTATCACATGCCATGACCTAATATATATACACAATGTCACATCATATATATATATACATATATATCACCAAAGCAAACTTACCTTACCACAGAAATCCGGTGTTCCACTCAATGAATTCACTATTAAGTTATTACACAATAGTTACATCATTCCTGGTGGCACAGAACTAAGTTCTTCCTTTACTTAGTAACTAAGCACAATTTTGTCTGAATCTCCACCTACCAACTTACCTGGTTTTCTAACCGTTCTTCTGGCTTCAGCAACTGACTGACATAATCTAAGTTTCCATCCGGCACAAGTAACTATGTTTTATTCTAACACAGCAACCTAATAGATGCAACGATTGGCAATATATGGTACATATATTTGGAACCCAAATCGCCCACATCACATTACGGCGTTCCTAACAGCTGATTCGCGAGCACACAGTAAACAAACCCACACTTAACTGTCACCTGCGTTATCGATCGGTTTGCTAATTAGTATGCAAGGACATCCGCATAGGTAATGAGGTTAGAACAATGGCGTGTGGAACACACGTACAAAGTTAAATGATTTAAACAAATATCTACCTGAATGGTGAAAAACCAGATTTCCAGTCAGCTTCAGAACTGTTCAAGGGCTTCTCAGCTTCCTTTCCATAACAGTCAGCCGAATCATGGTTGAGGTGAGACGCAACACAAAAATGGCTCACATCAGGCCTGCGTCTGTTCTCTTCGAACAAAAGTAAGTGAATGACTGGTTTAGCCAATTTCCCGCTTCGTGCCAACTCAATGCGCACTAGAAGCGAGTGCTTCTTGAGAAAAGATACTTTCTCGGGAAACCGTCATTCCCCGCCTAGAGTTTCTAGATCTCTCTGCACGAGAATTTAGAGCGATACCCAACATCACGGGTCACTCGAATTCCTGTGTTTCGAGAAGATTCTAGATAGCAATTCCTCCATCGGCTTCCCTCAGTCTATTTTTAGCTGGGAAAGTCCCCCGATGACGCGCCAAAATAGTGCGGGATCTTGACGACCCAAGACAGATAAACGCGTTTCGTCACAGATGTACAAAGTTAACATGTATCCAAGACTGGAAACTACAAAGGAAGAAAATAGAACAAAGACAACCAACGACAGACAACAGAAAAAGAATTCAGAACTCAAAACTTAAAATAGAAGAACGTCTATTTCAGCTAAATACACAATTTTATTTTTCGTGTTTTCCACGCTTTCTTCGTTGAAAAAGACTTGTAGATAAGTTCGCTCTTATCTATGTCTTTCTTGTGTCGAAGTGGATAGCTATATTTTATGTCCTTTTGTTTCTTCCCAAACATTGCAATGACTCTATCCCTTGTACCCTCGAAGACGATTTACGTTATTTCATTCTGAATGCGCTCCAGTCTTTCACATAGAAATCAGACAGCGCGACCACAACGAACGCATAGTCAATTACAGAATTCATCAAAGATGAACTGGAAGGAATACAGCTAGGAAGCTGGACACAAAGAAATGACACAGTCAAATACAAGCGAACCTCACCACCTAAGTCTGTATCACTTCGATTTCGTTTATGCCATCACCCCTACCCCGTTGAACCTCAGAAGAGCAAGTTATATTATGGTCCATACCTGGCTCAGATTAATAATCACGTGATCGAGTCAGTCACTCACCGAGTCACATATCTAATAGGATATTAATTTGAAGATGATTGTTGCCCAAAGAGGCTAATGACAGTATCACTTAAACAAGGAAGCAAGAATATTTGAGTAGAAAATGTTTATATCACAACCACACAATAGATTAACATAGACATGTTTCAAATAATAACATGAACAACAAATTCAAAGTTCATCATCATGATCATGTGTCATGCTGACAAGCGTGGGTGTCATATTTCACAATCGAACTCTATCACCAGAGTTGTGGATCAGCTCTATATTCTTGTCTCGACCATGCCATGTGGTCAAGCCATCCAGATATTTACTTCTCTGCCCTTCATTTGTTCTTTTTCCCTCAATCTTGCCAGTTCTTTAGTTTATTACCAAGTTCTTTAGTTTATTACTTTTCATAACGTGAACAAAATTATTTGACTTTCAGATTGATTGATTGATTGATTGATTTAGGAACCGACATCACAGCATTCGGGACATTCCCATAAGCGCTCCGTCCCCATCCTCAGCAGCCAGCGAAGAGTTCCAATACTAATAGTTCCAGTAGCAATCTGATTATATGTCCGTCTCGCCTTTCCTATTCAGAATGTTGACGTTATAAAAATAATAAAAACTTGGCGACGACTGGCAAGACTGACAGGGAAAGAACAAGAGGCAGGCAGAGAAGTAAATATCTGGATGATTTGGCTATGTGGCATGGTCGAGACACGAACACGAGCTAATCCACGATTTTCGTGATCGTGTGAGATGGCGAAACATGATCGCCCACGCTTATCAGCATGGCACATGATGATGCTGAGGATGAGGATACCCAACAGTCTACAAAACTAAACATTATTCATGTTGCTCAATCTACACATTTATAATCACCCCCGGGCTCCCCTTGTCCAGCACTACTGTAGCTGTTTCCGACTTGTGTTAACATCTCTCATATTGGCTATTGGTTAACAAAAGTGACGTCATAACACTCAAAACACGCAAGCACGAGATCCGTCTGGCTCAGCAGGTATCACTGTGTGTGGATTCTACTCCTGCTGCTTAAGTATGGTTGGATATACTTGTAACACGTCCACGTAATCCACATGCAATTACTGGTCTCAGTTTTTTTCTTCTTTGTTTTTAACGTTCTTTTAGACTGCTCATTGTTGTCTCATTCTATGCTATGTCAACACGCAGAAGTTTGTTTTTATTGTTTCTTTTTTACTCTTACACAGCTGCGGGCGATTTGGGAGCAGACTGCTCTGCGTTGGTTTTTTTTACGAAATACTGAACGTAATCTTGCTAAGAGATTACAACAGCAAATGTTGGTATTGACAGAATGCTGGTGTTTACTGCGACGTCCTGTAAAAGATATGAATCTAACTCTAACGTTTTTACTCTTATACAACTTAATTTTGCCCATTTGAAAATTACCCAACACAGGCGCTCAAGAAGTCAGCTAATGTGCCCTTTCATTGACCCAACATTTGGAAATTACCCAACACAGGCGCCCACAAGTCAGCTAATGTGCCCTTTCATTGACCCAACATTTGGAAATTACCCAACACAGGCGCCCACAAGTCAGCTAATGTGCTTTTTCATTGCCACAACATTTGGAAATACCCAAGAAATCAGCTAAAGTGTCATTTCATTGCCCCAACATTTGCAGCATTTCATCAGATCATCTTCATTGGAGGTAAGCATGGCCTAATGGATAAGAGCGTTCGTTCCTAAACATGCGATGAGCTGATGCCGAGGTAGGGGGTACAAACCCTACCCAGGAAGTTGGAATAAAAGGTTAATTATCGTACTTGACTTTGCTGACGTAAATTACAATACCTCTGAATTCGGAGTGGGTTGGCCATATGGCGAGAGAAACTGGTAATAGGGAAAGCTAATCCATGTGCAAAAATCATCCCAGTGCTACTAGAAGCAGTAGGACGTGTGTGGACTACACTTGAGTTCAAAGCGAGGGAACTATATCATCATCTTGATTGACCTGTAGCGTCCCAAGGTTTCTGGTATGTTGCCGGTATTTTCCAGAAGTAGCATTACTGTCTTTACTGTTATCTTGTATGGCAGTGTTCCGTAAATGCTTTTCCGCACAGAAAAACTCATTCTATAGCTGCTTACCTACGTAGGATCTTCTCTGGGTTTATGGGACGATCTTAGATGTCTGTGTAGCCAGCCAGTCTTCTAGCAGACTGCAAACTGGTGTTAAGTTCGTAAATATACATACGTAGGAGCTATCATAACATCAGATGGAAGATGGGTGACATAGATTACGAGCAGAATAAGTCAAACATACGCTGTATTTCAGAAATAAAGTATCTTATGCAACGGGTCTTTCAATATCAGATTGCTTTGCTTTGCTTGTGTTCGCTGGCTATGAACTCCAGCGTGAAGTCTCCTGTATGTCGGATGAAGGACATCCTGTTGTCCAAGATCAGTGTGATGTCATACAGGACCTTAGGTTTGCCTGAGTATCCGTTGTCCCATGTCTGGCTTATTGGTGTGCAGACTGGTGGTTCCTCGCCGTGCAGGCAGATACTCTCCGACGTCGGAGGAATCCACGATCCTACTGACTTTAGCCAGGACCCCAAAGGGACCTGTTGCCCAGGACGCTCGACGAGGACGCGTCAATAAACACATCCATAAAGTAACATTACAGTATTTAGTTCGCAACAAGCTTATTGTTGACAGCCAATCAGGATTTCTACCAAAATATTCTTGCCATACGGCCCTAACAAACATGATAGAAAATTGGCACCAGAATATAAACAACAACAGTCTATGTGGAACTGTGTTTATTGATTTCAAGAAAGCCTTTGATATGATAGACCATGTTATTTAAATTAAAAAAACTTGAGACAATGAAAACTGGCCCTAATGTAGTCACTCTAATATCATCTTTTCTATCAAACAGAAAGCAAGTAGTATCACATAATAAATCTCTGTCTCAAACCACTACCTTCAATATTGGAGTACCGCAAGGCTCTATTCTTGGCCCTCTATTATTTGCCATATATATTAACGATCTACCTTTGCATCCTTCGTCGGCCTGCGATCTATTTGCAGACGACTGTACAGTGTACACAAACGCTGAAAACTGTATTTTACTGGAGTCGTCTTTACAACAAGAATAAAATAATGTAGTTAGGTGGAGCTATTCAAACCGTATGCAAATTAACATCACTAAAACAAAATCAATGTTATTAACAACCAGACAAAGACTTCAAACTCTAAGCTCACACACATCACTTCAACTTCACATCGATAACATGCCAGTAGAAGGTGTAATTGAGCACAAAACATTAGGCCTAATCATTGATAGAAACCTAACGTTTAATTCCCACGTTCAAGCGCTCATTAAACAAACAGCGAAAAAAGTCTACCAACTCGCCAAAATTAAAAACTTCCTTGATGAGGACACAAGGAAACTATTCTATACTTCTCATATACAGACACACTTTGACTACTGCTCTACAATCTGGGACGGTTGTTCTAATTCAAACACCAAGCGACTTTACTCACTCCAGAAACGGGCCATGAGTCTAATTTATAGCAAACATTTATCTGACAATCCTAGCCTGTATAAACGCCTTCAGTTACTACCACTCCGCAAACGCCTGCTTTTCAATAAAGCTAAACTAATTCACAAAATCCTGCATCGGAATGCCCCAAATTACCTTTGGCCATTGTTTAAATATAATGCTAGACACAGTAAACGTTTAAATATATTACACATTCCGAAGCCTAGGATTGACTTATACAAAACAAGCTTAACGTACTCTGCAGCTCAGCTGTGGAACAATCTTCCACAAGAAATCAAAGACATCACCAATCCCTATTCATATAATCGCAAATTATTCGAACACTATCTCAATATGGATTACCTTCCCCCTTAATCATAGAGATAATAATAATATTAACAAAACCCTAGTATAACAGCCAGTCCCCTTTTGGTAGGCCAGTATATTCCACATGGCTAATAACAAGTGTCAGACCATTATCTAATATTACTGTGTCGTGTAGTTTTGATGTTCGCATTTTGCCCATGCGTTTATAATGCATATCTTTTATATTGTTGCTGTTCTCTGTTAGCCTTGAATGATGTGGGAATGAAATAATGTATGAAAGAGAGTGATAGAAGGGCAGAATATTAGACGGGCCTGCGTGCCCAATTCTTAACCCTTTGAAAATAAAGTTTGTTCGTTAATTCGTTCGTTCTCTCTCTCTCTCTCTCTCTCTCTCTCTCTCTCTCTCTCCTCTCTCTCTCTCTCTCTCTCTCTCTCTCTCTCTTTTACCATTCATAAATGACCATGTCATTTTAGAATTCAAATGTCAAGTTTTATTTCTTTATCCTATCATTATATTCCAGTTCCATTCATTTATTCAGTAGCGTGTTCTTTGCAGAACCTCGCTCCCATAACACCTTCCGGAAAACTTCTCCGTCACAAGCAAGATGTCCTGCGTCCGATACACCCATCTGGAGATCATCCGCCACATCCTGCACCCATCTTCTCTTTGACCTTCCTCTTCCTTTCTTCCCGGGCATCTACCCCTCCATGATTGTTCTCTCCAAACTTTTATGACGTTTCAAGTGACCAAAATATTTCAGCTTTCTTCGTTTTATCGTCTTTAGTAGCCAATCTTCTTCTGTAATCAGATCTTGTCGTATGGATGCATTAGTTCTTTTCTGTATCCAAGAATTCTTAGAACCCGTCTATAACATTTATATTCAAAGGCATGTATGCGCTTTTCAGCTTGTTGAACAAGTGTCCATCTCTCACAGGCGTATGTTGCAATGGGAAAGATGCATGCTCATAAAATCTAATTTGTGGTGGTCTAAATGTCCCACGGCACAATTTATTTAGTTGTTTTAGGTTTTGAAGGGCAATAGATATTCGACTTTTAATTTATTGTATCGTGTCACCATTCATCATCATCATCCAGTGCCTTGCCGGCTGAGGTAGGCGATCATGCCTCTCCAAAAATTACGATCTCCGACGTCATGGATCAATTCGTGTGTTGACTCCCTTCCGTGCCATGACAGAAGACTGTCAAGAATCTTCTCACGCTGTCTTCTTCTATCTCTCTTTCCGCAAATCTGTCCGGTTGTCAAAGTATGTTCCAGTTTTTGTCTTCTCATAACGTGGCCAAAAAGCAATGACTGCCTCTTTCTAATGTTTGTGATAAGTTGTCTTTACTACTCAGCTTCCCTTAAAATATCCAGATTGCTCTTTTTGGCTCTTAAATTAATTTTCAGCATTATTCTACAAAACAACATCTCCAGGGCTTCCAGTGATTATTTGCCTGTTTACTAATTGTCCAGGATTCGCAGCCGTATGTTAAAACTAGTTCTAATATAATGAATTAATGACTCAAATTATACATTTTCCACCACCTCCAATTTTTCCTCATTAACATATATTTTATTTCTCCATATTATTTGTATCTGTACGCATTATCTTTGTTTTTTCTATGTTAAGATATAAGTTGTGATTTTCACTATTCTTTTCAGTTGAGGTCGAATATTTTCAATTATTCTCAGTACATGATGAAGAACGACAACTGGCCTCCTGTCCAGTAAAGGTCAAGACAACAAAGCTACTAGTGTAATGATTTGCCCAGACGAGTGTAACCACCACGGTCTCACTATTTCATCAGCATCAGTGAAGTACTACAGCAGTCAGCTCAAGGGAATAGGCACAAAGGGAGGGATACCATTGTTAATGGTTACTTTCTAGTCTGTTCAACGGCTCGTGTCATCTGGACAGGACTCTCCAGACTGGTTTATGTTGACCACAAAGAATAACCAACGTCAGCCAGCTTTACTGAAACACCGAACTTCAGTTAGCCCGTTGGCGGAAACGATAGAATACTGCCATGATATTTTCATGAGTGCAGTCGGACCAGGGTTCGAAACCTACACTTGTCGTTGGCTAAGTGAGGGAAAGATGGTTACCTATTCCTCCGTGCAGTCGGACCTATAAAATATAATTTTTCTAACACTTCACAAACCCTTGTTTTGTTGAAAAAAAAGCTTCCGATCTCAAATTAGTCAAACCATCTTCTTGCGAAGCCACTATATGACAAACGGTGACAGATAATATAGCCCTTGTCGTCATCTTGGAGTGTCTTTATCAGCAACAATGTTATCCCTTTTCCTAAATATTTTCGCAACAACATTATGGTAATGCTAACAGAAGTGGAGCTTCATATTTTAGCGATATGTTTCTTTTTCTTTAAAGCATATTGCTGCATTAGTGAGGTGGAAAATTTACCTTTAGTCAATAGCTTGCCATATGCTTGCATTATTAAGCTGAATCATTGTCATCTTTGTATTTGAAATAACACATTTAAATATTACTTATATAATTAATTAGCCTAGCCATTACAAGAAATAATTTTATTGTATATTTTAAATCAGAAGCCATAACGAATAGGTTCCACGTTTTAATGCCTGGCATCTCATCAGCACCATAGTGCTAGTTATATATCACATGAAGTGAAAAATATACATAGTGGCTGAGTTTGTTTGAATGTGGAGTGTTTCTTATCCCAAAGGTAATAGTACATTTAAGACGAAGTCTTTCTATCTGCACATAATTGGTTGGAACCACCTAATTGTTAATGCTTCGGTATATCTGAAAAATCGGTTATTGTTTGTCGAATACAATATGCGAAACGCAACTTCCTTGTTAACTTTATGCGGCAAGTTAGCAGGAGTTCAGAGACGGCTGAGGTTGGAGTTTTATAGCTTGCCGACTGCGCAGGTATTCTGAAGACTGATTAACTCATGTTTACACCAATACTGGCATTTGTTTATAATATATGTAATCGATATATATATATATATAATGGTATATGTAATCGATTTGTTACTTAACGTTCCATTCTAGCTATGTAAATTGCTTGACACTCCTACTGGAATTAATAAATAAAGTTTGATTTACTGTAGGGAGACAATAGTTCTTTCACAGATGGAGTAGGCATAAGCATGGTTGCATATCTGATCATATCTGATCTGGACTTCCGGTAAAATGGCGACGACGTGATGTAGCATAATGTCTTCAGACGTTCGCATCCCCAGTCCATTTACATTTCTCAATACTTAGAAGTTAACCACAGTAAGCCGTATTGATACCCTAACTAAAAATAGAATCGTAGATTCTAGATCGAGAGGGGGTAGTGAATGGTGGGGTCTCAATTTGATTGGGTAACCCTTGGGCTGGTAACGCTCCTTAATACATAATTAGCCCGCCAGTCGAAGCCTTGATTCCATCCCGTAAGGACATGTTCAAGATGCAGTGGTAAAATTTGCCCAAAAGCATTCTTTAAGATGTGGTCCTCTGCACATCAGGTACCTAAATCATTTAATATGTTATGTGTAAACCTGATGAAGTGAGAGAGAGACGAATGGCCGAGTATTTTCTTGAGAAAATGTGAAAGAAGACAGGACTTCGGTACAGTGACTCTAAAACTGCCGCTCAAAACCTGTCATGTCTACCGCAGTGAAACATTCTTACCATGTCTATTGTCTGTCTGATTTGATGATTTGCATATGCTTATGACTGTAAACCACGCTCAATGCATATGGCAAAACTTTTGTGCGCTCTGAACATTCGTTGAGTGCCTATCATGACCATTCTTAACCAAACTGTACATCGCTCTTGAGAGTTACCTTTGGCAGTTATGTTTCAGAATGTGTGATGCTATATACTGCATGTAATTTCTCCCTTATAATGGCTGAGAATGTTTGAATGAATGAGATGGTAATTATATAATTAACTTCTCATATTTGTAAAAGTAAAGACACTTATCAAATCCATGTTTGCAGGACTGCATTGCACTGTAGAAATTAACCTACAGTGTTTGTCAGATGAATACATGGGAAGGCTCATGCTATTTGTCAGGGAAAATTCATGTTTTCTTTCATTATGTGTATTCCACATGTGAAGGCAATTCTAGTGCATGATTTCTGCCATACAATGCCTACTTCTTGGTGCTTAATCACACTGTCTGTTCTCATGGTACACCGGTCCCTGTGATCTACTTATTGTGAGAATTTACAAGATAATTGTGTGAAGCTGCCTCTGATTAGGAGTATGTGCCTATGACTTCACGGTTTTGGGGATGAACCTGGAGAAAGGATATCACCCCAAACCCCCAATTAAAATTGCACTTCATCATCAGTGAGAGGCGGGTGTTCGAATATCACACTCCTTTTCCCCTCCCATTCCTCTCTGAATCTGTGATAGTACTGTATAACTGTGACAATGGTTCAATAGATGTAAAACACATGTTGTGCCTTTGTTTATTAACAGAGAATGAGGAAGATGGGGGAGGCCTTTTCAATTACCAGGACAACTCCAGGGAAGTCCTGAGCTCTAGTCTTCAACTCCAGCTGAAAAGTCAGACTCCAAAAAGACCAAAATGAACAACAGGTTGCAAAGATTGAGCCTGAATCCACTAATTCTGGCCTATACAGATGGCACTGAAGAAAAGTCTTGATTAAAAGCCTAAAACAGGGACTCTCCAAATTTGTAAAAGCTTCAGGCTATATCTTCAAGATAAATTCAGGAAGAAACCTTAAGAGGAGAGATCACCTGGTCTTCAGAATGTCACTACTGGCTAAGAGTGGACATTAAAGGTGCACTTGGAGCAGACCATATTCCAGCTTAATATTGGCTGAAAGCTAAAGGAGCAGAAGTTAATACATAGAGCAAATTCTCAAAGTGGATTAGTGATGGTTGGGTTGGTGTGGTGATTCAGTTCCATCAGAAATCTTAGGAGTGATAGACTGTGAAGAAAGACAGATAGGACATATTGTTTCTTTTTAGATCTTCCTCCACTGGAAAAGTAAAAGAACAGTCTTAAGTGTCAACTTCATGAACAGTCAAAATTTAGGTGAGATAGACAGAAAGAAGAATGCTAGGACATATTGTTTCTTTTTAGATCTTCCTCTACTGGAAAAGTAAAAGAACAGTCCTAAGTGTCAACTTCATGAACTCACCAGTGAAAAGATAGAGCTTTAAAATTTCTTTCAAGATTATGACAGCAGGGAATAGCCTGAATTGGAAAATCATCATGGGGAGAACTGTAACCTGAGCTGTCCAACACCATCATAGGTGCTAAAAGGATTAAACAGACCAGTGGAACAGAACGTCCCTATGCTTGCCCCAATTTATAGCTTATCGTGTGTTTCCCTCATTAACAGTCGAAGAAAGGATTTAAATAAAGTGTGGTGTAGGATAACTTATGGAGTAGAGATGTGAAGGAGGAGGGTTTATTTAGATTGATGTTTCTGTGGGGATAATGAGTGATGTGTTTGGGTTTTCATAGATAATGTCGTTATAATTTGCATATAAACATATTTGAGATGTAAATTGTTGGCAGAAAATGAAGCCTGAGTCTTCACTTGACCTCATCAGACATTAATAAAAGATTAGTTGTCAGAGAACAGTTTTGAGATATAAGTTCCTGTGGTTGTCTTGTCCAACTGGTGTCAAGCATCTTCATGGTGACTGTTACTCTACTGTTGTGGTTGGTTACAGAGATTGTGAAAGTTCTGTGTGGTTGTTGTCAAGTATCTTCCATGATGTATGACTTGTCTAATCTGTTGGTGTGATTATTCCTTTGTGAATGTTGGTCCAACTGTTGGCAAGATCTTCTCATGTTGTCTTGTTCAACCAGTGTAAAATATAGTTGTTGTTGGTGTTATGTTCATTACAATGGTACAATTGTCAATGTGATCATTTGTCCAAGTGTCTTGTGTCACTTGAAATAAATAATTAGAGATCAAACATGAGGTTGGCGACCAGAGCACAGTCAGCTGGAAGATGAGAGAACTGCTTTCATTGGTTGCTGTGGCTAACTGCCAAGATCTCTAAATATGGCCTAGAAGAGAAATCATCTATAAATAATTCTGTGTAGAACTTAACTTAGGTCTAATTTCTCACAGTGGGGGGTACTCGATGAGCCAAAATTCTGAATGGTTTCTCTACAAGGGTTATGCGAGAATAAATATCAATACCTCTAGACACTACTTGCTGTTACTAACCTGTATCTTTTATAGAGAGATATACTTTATAGAACTTCACTCATGGAAACTTCTGTAATTCTCTATAAACCCACAAAAAAACCTCACACGTGACACGTTTATTCTTTTGGGACGACGCTGTTTTAGTGTTATCCTGTGGATTATGTGGTGTTATTTCGTATTCGCTTATTGGAAGTGTTCAAAAGGCGTCACGGAAGGCAGGTGGTGGATGAAATTATGAGGGCAGCCAACAGATAGTTGTTGGTTATGGTCTCAAGTTTCGCGACGGTAGGCAGATGCTCTCTTTCACGAGACAATGGCTACTGTCAGCCGGTCAGTACGGCCACTGTCAAGAAGGAAAGCAACGGCAAACTACCTTCTTTAAAAGTGCCTAGTTCATTATGATTCGCTTAAAGACAGATCATCGCAAGACAAGGACAGAGACATTAAAATTAGCAACATGGAATGTTAGGACGTTAAACGACGACGAAAAATTAGATAATATCAAACAAAAAATGGAAAGAGAGAAAATCAATATTTTAGGGATGTGCGACACGAGATGGACAGGAGCAGGCATCAAGATAGATGAAGATTTTAAGATTATTTATTCTGGAGGAGAAAATGGACAAAGAGGGGGGGGGGGGGGGGGAGCAATTATTTTGGACCGGCAAACATCAAAATCTGTTCAAGGATACTGGGCCGTGTCAGACAGAGTTCTACTAGTTAAATTAAGTGGCAGACCTTTTGGCATAAATGCTATTCAAATATATGCCCCAACATTCCCCATTGAAGATAGTGTAGAAGAATTTTATAATGACGTAGAGTCTGCTTTGAAGAAATGTAAAAATTCAGAAATAAACATCATAATAGGGGACTTCAATGCAAAAGTAGGAAATCAAGGTGATAGATACACAGTAGGAAACTATGGTTTAGGAGAGAGAAATGAAAGAGGATACAAACTTGTAGAGTGAGCAAAAGAGCAGGAAATGATTGTAGAAATCACCTGGTTTAAGCAACACTCTAGAAGATTATGGACATGGAGGAGTCCTGATTGCAGGATTAGAAACCAGATTGATTACATTTTGATTAGCAGAAGATTTAGAAATACGCTAACAATAGCAAAAATAGTTCCCAGTGCTGATTGTTATATTGACCACAGATTACTTACAACCTCTCTGTCTCTCTGTCAACTTTGCTACTAACTTGCATACTTTACTCTCAAATTTGCAAGTATTTTTATAATGACTTACATCCTCTCATAATGTAATAAGACCATAGTATAACTTATCTTCTCCATAACCCTGTAATGATCTGTAGCACATTGACATTCAGAGATATATCACAAAATAAACAAAACTATTTAAGTCGGACATGCCCATTTGGTCCCTGGCGTGTAGTCTAAGTCTCCTTTTCCAATTCTGAGGACTGAAGTCTAACAACTATGGGCTCCAATGTCTCCTCCGGACATCCCCATGTGTTCCCCAGCCATGTTTTAGACTGAGTTCAGAATAGCTATGAGTGCAATGGACATCTGTGGGACTTCATTTGGACATCCTTAATACACGTTCCCTAACCATATTTTGGATTGAGTTCAGAATCGCTATGAGTGCAATGGATATCTATACAATATATTCTCCATACATATTTCCAAGCCCTTTTTCTTCACATAGGCTTCTTGACCTCTCTCTATGCCATTACGCACCAGGTCAAGGAATCTTCCTCCCTATCTAGGCCATAACTCCCGAATGAAGGTACATGTGCATTCTGAACGTGTATTGCTGTCAGACTCATTCAAGCATTATATTTATTTAATTTGCCTCTCTTTTGTAATTAGACCTTGTTGTCATTTCACTTTGACATTGTTGACTCTGTTTACCTTCATCAAATCTCGCTATCATTAGACAGGTTGAAACGCTTATGTCTCGCTTATAGCGTTTCTGACTTGAGCATCACCATTTTACTCAAATATATGATTGCGTTCCTTTATATCTTCATTACTAAATGTATACTGTTCTTGTTCTTCATCTATCTTGTACCTGTTATATATACCGTATTTTACGGAGTAAAAGACGCACTTTTTTCTTCAAAAAATTGCCTCCAAAATTTAGGTGCGTCTTATACTCGAAATTAATATAAAAATTGTAAACATATTATTTTTAAAAAACAATTGCTTAAAAATTAAGGTGCGTCTTATAGTCTTATACGGTAATACTATTTCCTTTACAATTCACTCTATATATAATGATTAAAAAACCGACTCAATTAACTGATGATAATATAATAAATAACATTATAATATACCTTTAAGAATATAAATAATTCCATAATAATAATAATAATAATAATAATAATCAAAGATTTGTAGTAACAAAGTTTTCTACTTATTATTTCCCTGGTAAATAACTTGATCACCAATCACTTTGTATATAAATACGTAACACTTTCATATCGCAATAAAGCTACTTTTTCAAAAAGCAGTATATTCTCCACATGGAACAAGTCTCAACTCTTTACTCATCTCACATGACTTTATGGCACAATGAATAAATGTTAGTAACAGCTAAAAATTAACAACAATATTTAAATATGTTAGTATTTTAAAAATCTGTTAACTCATGGTGCCTTCATAGATAAGTATTCACCTACTACTAGACTAACGTGTGTATTAATCAATCTGTAATATGCAATTACCACTACCACATGTCAGCATGTGCACATCACCTATTGTTAATACAACTGTAGTTTTACCTCTCCAAGCTCCAGCTCAACTTCAAAATCTTTCGAAAAAGCCAAATGTATAAATCAATATTTTCTGAGATTATTTGAACCGCTGCCCGCCGGCATGGATTACCATTCAAACCATTCATATCAATCAAATCAATCAAAATAATCCATCTCGGCTATCAGCCGAACATCTAGTCTAGCATTCCATACTATCAATAGTTGACAATGGTCATCTACGGATTACATTTCCATCCATGCACTCCTCCAACGATCCTCGCCGATGCGATGCCCCAACCAGACCTATGATGTTACAAAAAGAAGAGTCCCCCGCATCGCCAAAACATAGCTAGGATATTCACCGATTCGAAATGAAACTCCATTGATTAAAGATAGTATTAACCAAAAATCCAATAAGCACTAAACATTAACTAAATTAATCATTTTTTTTTTTTAGCATATCCTTTTTACAGGACTTAGCTGTCAACACCAGCATCTTTCAGCTGTATGTTGATCTCTTGGCAAGATTACGCTCAGTAGTTTGCCATTGCTTTCTGAGCGGCCGGCTCACATACCCCGTAAGTTACCGATGCGATTCGAACCACTGCTGATTTGAACCGTCATCACGTTACCTGACGAGAGTATACGAGATTACGGAGAAATGTCATAACCTCTAAGCCACGAAGCCGGCAAATTAATCATACATATGATAAATAAATAATTAATTAATTTTATAGTATGCAAAAATGATGATAATAATTATAATAACTTCCGCATGCAACAAACACATTAAAAAGAAAATATTGAATGAACATAAAATATTACTCAAAATGTAACATAACAGATGCAACCGTATAATTTGATGCCAAGCTGAAGTATATAGCTAAATTAAATATGTTAATCGCCAACTGTGCAGTGATAAATCACTGATGCTCTATATTTACTATCAATTTACTGTATATTGTATTATATAATTGGTTTACTGACTAAGTTGTATGTTTACCTTAGTCAGGCTATTGAATTTAACGAAAAGAAAAAGAAAACTGCAACGGTAAAATATGTAACACGCTAATGAATAAGTACAAACGTCACACTAGCAATATTTCACTATAGTTTAGTTTAGTTTAGTTTAATTTAGTTTAGTTTAGTTTAGTCGACGGATCAACATCACGGCACACGAGTGCAACCCATAAGTGCTCCGTTCTTCCCCTAACTCAAGCCTGAGTCAGGAGAAACTCAGCTCAGTGCACGAACTCCGTGGCACCGGTGAGGATCCTGAAATACTTTGGGTAGATTTTTAACTCGAAATTTTTCCCGGGCAGCGCCTTTAGGCTACTCTTTTTCGATTTCCAACTGCCGAGGGATTTTTTACGTGCACAACAATACACACGGGCGTCCGATCTCACTACCCAGAGACTAGAGGAAATGTTTTTTTACTAGAAGTCCACGTGAAAAAAATCCCGGTCCTCACCGGGGCTTGAACCCGGGACCTCCAGCACTCGAGGTGGACACCTTACCTTGAGACCACTCAGCTCCCCAATATTTCACTATAACTGCACACAACTAATAAAATAGACTAAATTAACTCAATCGATGTGTTGTAGCAGGTAACAACTTTCTTTTGTTCACAAGTCTGTTTTTAGGACAGTTTACCTTAAATATTATGACACAATTTCTAATTGTTCACAAATTAGGTCCATAATATTCACAATACTAAATACTAAAATGTCCATAATATTCTTTGTTTTTAAACACTGAATAGACACTGATTTTATTTCGACCACACAATGTCCATGTTTATAGATTATATAACAACATTTTTTTCTATCACAATGTCCATCATCTGATACACAACTTTATAAACAGTCTGTTGTTTAAATATTGAGCACAACCCACTACTGGCAACGCCGATCGCATTCTGGTATGAACCCAAGGCCTATCCACGTCAATATGGAATTGGATTTAGGAGGCCTGGTGTTCCTTGCCAGTGAGAAGTCCTGATCGTTCGGGTCCCATCGATTGACGGACGTCGGTCGCGGCGATTGGGCAATCTTGAGCATAGCCTACGATGGGTAGCGTTGTGATATTCTGTTGTGATAATTTGGTGTGTCCAGTGTGTGCCGCGTGGTTACACACCCGCTTCACACGCGTGATCCGGGACTGTTTCCGGATCCAGTCAGGGATATGCACTACTGACGAGCTCAAATGAGGGCGAAACTCGAGTATAGTGCTTCCATATTGACGTGGATAGGCCTTGGGTTCATACCAGAATGCGATCGGCGTTGCCAGTATTGGGTTGTGCTCAATATTTAAATTTCAAATCCCGAAACAACCACATAATTAGTCTGTTGTTTACCTACTGTTCTCGTATTAATTAATAAATGTTCTATAAACACATTTCTTAACGATGTCCTTTGAAATTTGGAATCGAATCTTTCATTCCTGACAGTTAAGCTGTGTTGACCCATAATTCGCCGTAGTATGTTAATGTGTTGACAGGTCTTGTGTAGATGAAGTTGACCACCTGTATTCTCCGATGTAAACACCTTTCTGTAACTGTCATTCATCCGTAGTCTTTACAAGCTTGAAGTTGTGACCCATTGACATCAGTTGTGCTTCTCGATCGGATAGCGTTTACCCAATTCCACATGGGCCACTGTGACCCGAACTCCTGTCATTTTGACTATTACATTGCACCAGCTGTTCGAAATGTTGATACTATTGTAGTCCATTGCACACATTTCAATGTTTATTTTTACTATACTGTTTCTGTTTATAACGAGCACATTTATAGTTCGGAATTGTTCACATTGCTATTTCACATTATTTGATTAATGAAACAATCAAAAATCACCCGCTGACGTTAAGTGATGGAAAAAGTTCTTTGTTTATAGTCAATTTATCTGGACTCATCAGCTGTCGTGTTACCACAGTAGTTTTCAACTTTGTGTTGACCTTGTGAGTATTCATGCGGTCTTTCTGAACTCTCCCGAATAACTATCTCCTGTTGCTCTATTGTAGTCTGCTGAAATTTGATTTTCACAGCTTGGTTTATATGTATATTCCGATAGTTGTACGTTCATTTCGATGTAAGCAGTAAAATTTCATTTCTGTATGCTCTGTGTAAACTTTCAGTTAGGTCAATAGTTCTAAAATGTCTGTCAGCCAGACTATTACTGCGTTTCTTACGATAGTTCTTTAAACACAATCAACTCGATTATATGAACTCCGTTCTTCAGAAATTATTAGTTCTGTAACACTTTAGAAAGTTTCTGTTCTTTGTGTACTGTTTTCTTTCTATGGTATTCTTCTTTTTTCCCCTGAATTTCTGTCCACTTTGAGATCCCATATGCCAGGAGGTGATTGCGCTCTCGACAAGGGCAGATGACATAAGATGGGGCGAGCTATACTATTGATGCTGCCCGCAGTCTTGAGTTTTAGGCCATGGGTTTTCCGGCATGGGTTTTCCGGCTCGTTAAATGAATCCCGCTAGGTGCGGGCTCTCCGTTATGTACAATTTTAGGGTTTAAGGTTCTCATTGCGGTGCTCGTACACATTTATGTTTCTGTGTGCATCAAGAATGTTCTATGAGCGCCGATACTGTAGAAGTGACGACAGCTACTTCTTCAAGTCAACACAACGCAACTCAATGAGTCAACTGGACAGTTTAAATTCACAACTTTTTTTTAATCCTCTAGGCGTTTAATAACATATACTAATATTTACGCCACAAACGATGCCTAGAGTCCACAATGATTTCACAATAATAATAATCACATAACCTAATCACAGATGTAGCGGCACATTTGTTGGCCGTGCTACGAAGTTAAGAACTACGTCGCAACTCGACTGTAGCTCCAAACCAACTGTCTACCTGCAGGGGAAGTTGTCTCCTGCTCAGAGACCTGCCTCGCTATGTTCATGCGAGGCAAGATTCCCAATCTTCTCATCTTCACGCCGGGCTGAGTGAAGCAATGGGTTGTCTATACCGAATGACCATGACCTGACCTAAGTCTATGGCACATGATTGATTGATTGATATCTGATCATGGATTCAGTGGCAAGCATATTTGGTTTACTACTCTTTTAAGTCGAGCGTCTTTTTGTTTCACTACATTGTCCCCTCGAAAGATGAACCGAAGAAACACTAAAACATCTGGGATCAATTATTCAGTGAGGGTTGAACTGACTTCCCTTTTAAATTCACTAATGGAATACATTGTTTTGAATATACAAGTAAAATGAAAATTTGCTATTTACTGATCTGGTGATTTTACCAGAACAACATCAGAAAGAATCGACGCTATTTGGATACGGCGTAATTCGGGGTATGCCAGTAGACAACACTTAGCAGTTAGGAACAACAAAGTGCATAGTATGAATATTCAATATTGTCTGTAGAATGTCTCATATTACCACATGGCGCGCAGAACAGAATTCTTGACAATGCCCTAGACAAATTGTCAATGCATGTTAATAGACTGTACTTAGGAGGGGGATGTTTTCTCTGTAGACCCTCAGACATATCTGTGGTCGAGAAGTACACCATTAGTCACTGGTTTTGGGAATCTAACGTTTGCGTTTATTTGTATATTATGGAAATGTACCTGTCTTTGTTTTTGTATTTTCCGGTCTACCGTTTATCAGGGAACAAGGGATAGATTATTGTATTATTTATATGTATATATATAGTTCTAAGTTCCATCTTGTGATTGTTGTACCATACTTTATGTCACACCCATAATATTTGCTTGTTTATTATCTGTGCGTGCATAAAGCTTTCTCTGGTTGATACGTCCACAAACCGCTTACATGAAGACAAATAAATACTCACAAAATGGTATATACAATCTTAGGATCTTTCAAAACTAGAAGAGGTATAATCTCGATTTAATTTCCATGTAAAGCATCCCCTGCTCTAACCCGGCTGAAGCCATCGCCCTCAGTGCATCAAGTCTCTTTCCAGCTTTCACTACCAAAGCCTCCGACATGATCCTTAAAAGAATACATTTGTCGAAGATGAGTAGTGCTAGCACTATATCGTTTATAAACCTCATGATATGTGAACAGGCCCTTTATTTACTGTACTTTTATGAAGCATTATTATAGATTGTTACCGTTTATAAACGATAAAATCTCACCCGAAGTAAATGGCAATAAAAATGAATGAATATTTGAATAGTGTTAAAAATGTTAGTTGTATATCGTTTTACAGGACACCACAGTCAATCCCAGCATTCGTTGGCTATTTCTAATTTTGTGGTAAATGTTATGCTATTGTTTTCTGAGTGGCTGACGTTCATACCATCGTAAAAATCAAAGCAAAGCTATCTGCTCCCAAGATTTCTTACCACTGCCTTGGAACTTGGGACCGAGAACCTGCGTTCACTACCCCAAAGTCCCAGACACCGACTGGAATATAATAAAAGATAATAAATACACAGATATAAGGATTACAATAACAAATATTAATAACAGATATAATGAATACAATAACAGATAATAATAATACATATATAAGGAATACAATAACAGATAACAATAACACGGATATAAGAAATACAATAACAGATAATAACAACACAGATATAAGGAATACAATAACAAATAATAATAACACAGATATAATGAATACAATAACAGATAATAATAACACAGATATAAGGAACACAATAACAGATAATAATAACACGGATTTATCGAATACAATAACAGATAACAATAACGCGGATATAAGGAATACAATAACAGACAATAATAACACTGATATAAGGAAAACAAAAACAGATAGCAATAACACGGATATAAGGAATACAATAACAGATAATAATAACACAGATATAAGGAATGCAATAACAGATAACAATATCATGGAATTAAGGAATACAATAACAGATAACAATAACACGGATACATGGAATACAATAACAGATAACAATAACACGGATATATGGAATACAATAACATATAACAATAACACGGATATAAGAAATACAATAACAGATAATAATAACACAGATATATGGAATACAATAACAAATAATAATAATAACAGATATAATGAATACAATAACAGATAATAATAACACAGATATAAGGAATACAATAACAGATAATAATAACACGGATATAAGGAATACAATAACAGATAACAATAACACGGTTATAAGGTATACAATAACAGATAACAATAACACGTTGTTACGCCGCCTGCCTCGCACTCCGAAGGTTTTGGGTTCGATTCCGGACTATGTCGTTCGGTTCACGAGTGCAATTTTCTCGACGACTCTTGGGGGTCGTCGCTGGAACTACGGAGTTCGTGCTTTGTGCGACGCTGTCAGCAGGCCGCCTTGCGGAAAGAGACTGAGCCGTATGAGATAGGATCTGGTGCAATGAAGTATATTATTTTGCCTATTAACCCCTTGTTTACATGTGGCATTCCCGTGTTTCAGGTTGCTTTAACCAGCTCCTTTTCGCAGTCGTTTTGCTAAGTAATAGTTTCTTGAAGCTGGCTGCTTCAGGTGGAATTATAACGTACAATTTCACCACATGTCAACACACACGTTAACAGAAAAAAAACTTTTAGAAATACTGGATTGGAATACACTCCGCATAGCTTGATATTTATTTAATCTGGACCTCCTGTAGAGTCTCAACTACCGTAGCCTCCCTAAGTGGAATGTGGTAACTTGGAGACAAATCTATAGCTACTTAATTAAATGTTTATCGTTGTTAAGAAATCGTAGTATAAGAAACTATCCGGTTGTTTCAGTTAAATTGTTAATACATGTAGATCTAATTACTTTAAAATAGACGCTTTTACTTAGAGCAAAGAAGCCATTAGTTTATTTTCACTCACGTTACTGAATTTGAGGCTGGCCGAGTGGCTAGAACGCCGGACTCTCGTTCGGGAAACCCGGGTTCGATCCCTCGGTAAGGTGTGGGATTTTTTTTCTGTCGGGGGTAAAAAAGAAAATCCTAACCTGCACAGTTCGCGGTGACTGCACTAGCCAGGCGGCCTTAATTCCTCAGGCTCAAAGACCCCTCTGTCATACACCGCAAGGTACTATATTGGCAGGAAATGACAGTTTGACAGTTATTGAATACATTCAAACGTATCCTACCGTTCTTTATGTATGTTGCCGTTGTATGGCATCCTTTTAATACAAACTTGAGGAAACGTTCAGTTGATTTGTTTTCTGACTGGTGAAAAAAGGCAATCCTAACCTGCACAGTTCGTGGCGCTTGCACTCGCCAGGCAGCCTTAATTCCTCAGACTCAATAATCCCTGTCTCATACGCCGCAAGATACTATGGGCAGTAAGTGTCAGAATTCCCCATTCTTTTTCTAAGCAGACCATTGCATGTTCACGCTTCCTACATTAACCTAAGCGATATCCCCTCCCACCCCCCTCCCCCAACACACATACACACACATTTCCCCTCTTCCTACTTTTAGTCTTGTTTTTTTTTTGTTTCCATATGTCAGCATTTCAGTTTCTGATAGGTTTTTTTCTCCCCCCCCCCACCCCCAACGCCATTTCTTCACCCATTTCTGAATGTTATCTGTCCCGCTCATTATTCGTTATCCTTTTTTCTTCTGTCTGGAACTGTGGAATGTGGGACAATCGTGAAAATATGGAAAGCAGACAATGCAATACATTAAATTAGGGGGGGGGGAGGGGGAGGGATGAAGATCAGATGGAATGAATATGGCAAAATAATAACCGACTAACACGCAATAATACATTCATGACGTGATAAACACGAAAAATAGTATGATGATTAATGTTTGAGGAAGAAATAACTGCTTCCGTTGATAGTTATTCGAGTATGACAAATAGGTTCATCATGGTAAAGATTATAGGCGAACCAATAAATATAATGTGTACACAAGTATGTGCGCCAACAACAAGCAGTAATGAGGAAGACATAGCACAAAATGAAAATAGTTAGGTATTAGACTCCTGTGAAAAGTGAGAGAAAATAAACACAGAATAGTTGACATACCTTACAGCGAAAGCAAATGTGACAAATGGAAATCACAGTGTAAAAATAGCATTGGTAATAAAAATGTGCGGTGTCCGTGGCGAAGGTGTTATGGATGTAGTTCGTAATCCCACTTACCCGCGTTCGAAACACAGTTGCACGCGAGCAGTGTAACAAGCACTGCAACAAAAATTAGTAAATTCTAGTAAAGATATAAGAAATATGACAGACAAATCAACGACAGACAAAGACAAATCAGCGAATGACAAATCAGAGTAACCACATGACGTTTGAAATCCAACGTTGAAGAGATATTAATTGAAGAAGATGTTATCATAACAAATGGGATGCATACATAAGATCAACAAAGAGCAGTACTAACAAGAACATAATTTAGAAGCTCCGTCTATTCTAAAAGAAGCAGTCTCTGACGTTATCTAACAAATGAAGAAAGAAAACCGGTCAGGTGGAATCACAATCAAATACTTGGAAGTTTTTTAAGATTGTCAAAGATAAATAACAACAAAACTGTTGAATGATATTTACAACAGTGTATATGTACCCAAAAATATGCTGACATCTGTATTTCTAGCTATGCCATCGTCTTGTTCGACCCACACTTCGTCTTCAAGTTCTATACCTGCCATTTTCATTCTTTCTAAACGACTCTCACGTTTTATGTGACCAAAGTACTTGAGTTACCAAGGCGTGATACTGCCTACGAAGCAGTTTTCATCGATGTTCTGAGCGAGAAGAATGTCTGTTTTCTACACTGGCTGACCCATTGTATGCTTGGAATTTGTCAGTATTTTATAGATTTGATGGGTATAAGTTGATCACGATGATGATGATGATGATGATGATGATGAGGAGGAGGAGGAGGAGGAGGAGGAGGAGGAGGAGGAGGAGGATGATAATGATAATGATAATGATGATGATGATGATTGTGATGAAAAACCATGCACCCAAATTGAAAACTCGAGAAACAAATTTTATATCATCCTGTATCTGTACAGTGAGAAAGCAATAAAATTGAGTAAAGAAAACGAAAACCCCAACCAAACGAATCAGACAAACAAGGAAACGAAATTAAAATATTGAACCAAAACATGTGAATTAAACAGCCAAGGGAAATAACAGGAATTGTCAAAACACAAACTTTAAAACGAAAGAAGAAAAAATAAGACATTACACATTGAATCTCTGAATAAAAACAAACAAAGTCAGTAAGCCAGGATTTGGGAGGTATAAATGCGTTTTGTATACCAGCAACCAGCGGCCGCCATTTTTTCCGAACGAGTTCACAATACAAACAACCGCAGAGAGATGTAAAGGCTCTCCATATGAAATCCGCAGCTCACAGTGTCGCTCCACGCAATCATTTCAGTAGCAGGGCGAGGGAACCATTACGAAATGGTCAATGACTGACATCCGAATATTGCCACAGGAAAGATACATGTTCTTAAAAATGTTACTTTACATTGTTTGGTGGTATTCGTACTCCAACAACGTCATCAAATGTATTTAACATTGTTAGTATATCAGGGCCTTCTACGTGGGGAAGGCCGTACGAACGCTATTCTTGATCCCGTATACCCGCTTTCGAAACACAGCTGCGCGCGATTTGGCTGCAGACCGCGCTGCGCTGGTTTCTTACGTAAATAGAGAGAAAAAGCAGCGGCTGCAGCAGGATATAACAATATGAAATGGAAACAAATAGGTATTTTAAACTGCTGCGAGAAAAAACGAACTAAACATCAACAAACGTTGCACATACCTTACAAAGAGATCCACGTGTCGCGAAATACAGGTGAAAAATCCGAAATCAGAAGCACTCAATAAATATAAAAATGAATAATAAAATAAGATAAAATACACACGAACGCATACAATACGACACACAGACGTTTCGATTCTCAGAATCTTTGTCAATGACAACACAGCTAACAACGAGATACACTAACACACGATCTATAACTTCGCCACGTGAGGCCGGAAAGGTGACTTGGCCAGCTGAATTAAAAATGGGTTGCCAAAAAGGATTTGAGTAGCCAAAAATATGTGAACGGTCTGCTATGAAAATATAGGAAAGTGAGGACAATTAAGTCTAGATATGGGGGGGGGGAGGGGGGGGGAGACAGCATAGTAATAGATAGTGTGAACAATTGCGGAAGATGCCACAGTTATACTGTAGCGTCCACAACCGTATTAATTCCGGCTGGGTGGATGCATCCCAGATTGTTGATTAGTTGGCATTCAAATTAGTTGAATGCCAACTAATCAACAATCTGGGATGCATCCAGCCAGCCGGAATTAATACGGTTGTGGACGCTACAGTATAACTGTGGCATCTTCCGCAATTGTTCACACTATCTATTACTATGCTGTCCCCCCCCCCCCCCCCCCCTTTCCATATCTAGACTTAATTGTCCTCACTTTCCTATATTTTCATAGCAGACCGTTCACATATCTTTGGCTACTCAAATCCTTTTTGGCAACCCATTTTTAATTCAGCTGGCCAAGTCACCTTTCCGGCCTCACGTGGCGAAGTTATAGATCGTGTGTTAGTGTATCTCGTTGTTAGCTGTGTTGTCATTGACAAAGATTCTGAGAATCGAAACGTCTGTGTGTCGTATTGTATGCGTTCGTGTGTATTTTATCTTATTTTATTATTCATTTTTATATTTATTGAGTGCTTCTGATTTCGGATTTTTCACCTGTATTTCGCGTCACGTGGATCTCCTTGTAAGGTATGTGCAACGTTTGTTGATGTTTAGTTCGTTTTTTTCTCGCAGGAGTTTAAAATACCTATTTGTTTCCATTTCTTACGTAAATAGTATGGGTGCCGGTCGTTCAGAAAGCAATGGTAAACTACTGAACTTAAACTTGTCAAGACATCATCAACAGCAAACAATGTTGGTGTTGATTGCAAACGTCCTGTAAAGGGCATGGAATTTTTTTTAAACAAAGTATATCAGGAGTCCGTCATTTTCTCTCAAGTTCAGTAGTTTACGGCATACACATTAAAAAATAAATCCACAGGCAATGATTAACACTTACGGAAGTAGAGAACAGGAATAGATGCTAGACGACACACTAGAAAGTAAAGGAATGAACAACTATAGTGACCACACCAGGTTTCAAACATGCCGCCTTCACATGCCAGAGGAACATGTGTACTTTGACACAAGACCAACAAGTTACTTAGTTGCATATCTTTTACAGGACACATCAGTCAACTCCAGCATTTTTTTTTTGGCGGTTTGTGATTCCTAGGCACGTTTTACGTTCAGTAGTTTGCCATTACTTTCTGAACGACAGGCACTCATACCATTGTATGGAAACCAACGCAAAGCGGTATGCTGCTAAATCACCCGCAAATGTGTTTCGAACTTGGTTTGCAGTATTACACATTGTGCCCGTAACTCCTTCGCCACAGAGGTGCCGACAAACAAGACACCTATAAATAACTGTATACATTGTATCATCCACAGGTCTATCATCCACAGGTCGATCATCCACAGATCTATCATCCACACGAACCCACAACCATGAAATATGGGCAAAATGTTTTTCTGGTCTTTTAGAAAGCGCCATAGGTTTCAGAAACTTATATTAAACAAGCATAGGTCAAATATGTTATGTAGTTTGTCCATCAAGAATGATGACGACCATTCATTTCATCCAGTCAGGTTGAAGGTATGAAGCCGTGGGTTCTAAGATGGCTGGTAAGGCCTATTTTGGCTCGAAAGGTTCTTTGACAATGGGGGAAAAGAATGCTTGACGATCCAGATGGAGGATATCCTGCAGTGGTTTTTCTGTCCAGCCTTCTCTTCACATCTCTTGCAGTCCTGGTTGCTTCACAAGTGACTGCACCCTTGCGTAATGATGTATGCCACGAATTTCGGTCTTTGGCAGTAGTCTCCCAGGTGTCAAGATGAACTCCAAAAGCTTTCAGTGAAATTTTCAGAATGTCTTTAAAGCGTTCCCTTTTGCCGCCTTTGGAGTGTTTACGACAACACAGCTCGCCATTTAAAAAAAAAATTGTTGGGGGGGGGGGGGGGGCGGGGCTGTGATCTGGCATGCGATTTAAGTGATCAGCCCAGCGAATCTGATTCTTCATTAGTAGTGTGTGGATAATGGGCATGGACGCTCTTTCTAGAACTTAAGTGTCTGGGATCTTGTCTTGCAATTTAATCTGCAATAGCTTCCTAAGGCAGATTGCCATGTCCTGGAAACCGGTCATTTCATTGATAGAGACAGCGCTTTTCGGATGTTGTTTCATACACAAAATGGTCGTTTGTTAAAGTTAGCTGAAGCAACAATGATCCATCTGGACAAGCCAATTTTGTGCAAACAGAAAGACATGATACTCAACTTAACATTACCATGGTAAACAACTGATATTACTGTGTGAACATGTGTATATTTCAGCTTGAACGATGAATCTAATTATTTTACCCTATGTTGTGTGACATCTGCAGTAAGTACCTGACGAGATGAAGCGAAATGTGCCAGGCAATAAATCGTACTATACATGGTTTGTGTCTTCGTTATTCAAATTCACTACGGGAAAACATTGTTTTGATTTTCCGAATCACGTCATTGTTTGTCTGTGCCCTCAAATCTATAACAGCCAGTTATATCGTAATCATCATTTCGTGCCTTGCTAGGTGGCTTAGGTGAGCAGTGCTCTTCCACATCTTGCTGTCTCCAACAGGGTGTATGAATTCGTTTAGTGATACCTTTTAGTGCCATGATAAAAGGCTGTCAACATTCTTCTTTCGTTGTCTTTATCTACCCTTCTATATTGCCATAAATCTTTACAGCTGTTACAACATGTTGCAGTTTTTCTCTCCTCATTATATGGCCATAGAGTGTCGAATGCCTCTTCTTGATGTTTGTGATAAGTGTCTTTGTGTCTTATCATCTTTCAAAACATGTTTTACTCATGTCAGCTGGCCAAAAACATTTCAACATGTGTTTGTAAACTCACGTATCTGTAGGCCTAAGGGAATTTGTTATGCTTGTTTACTTACTGTTCAGGCTTTATCATTTTTAAAAAGTTAAAAGCCATTCTACACATCTGGAGGTGTATTGGGTATATGGTCGTAATAACATATTTTCATAGATCCATCGGCACTCGATCAGTGATGTGGTAAGTATCACATACATCCGGCAGCCTACACGGTACATAACATTTCTTGGCATCAATTTGAGGCTGGGTCGACCTGTGCAAATTGTTTTTAACATCCACCTCAAATAGGAATCAAACACATGACCATCGGGCCACTGAGCTACAGCTGCTTCACTGAGATTCACAATCATATATTGCAGCTGGCTCTGTGCAAAATGCAAGAACTGTTTATCTTATACTTCTTATCAGGCTAAATAGCAAGAAGAAATATAAGTTACCACTGTGTTACTCCATCCATCCATCATGTGCCATGCCGGTAAGCGTGGGTGGTCATGTTCTGCCATCTCACTCGATCACCAGAGTCGTGGATCAGCTCCGTGTTTCTGTCTCGACCATGCCACAAGGCCAAGCCATCCAGGTACTTGCTTCTATGTCTTCCTCTTGGTCTGTTCCCCTCGATCTTACCAGTTGTCACCAAGTTCTCCAGATCATTTCTTCTCATAACATGCCCAAAAAATTTTGACTGTCTACGTCTAATGTCTCTAATCAGTTTACGATCTTCATTTGTTTCTTGAAGAACTTGTTCATTGGTCTTTCTGGCTGTCCATGGTATTCTTTGCATTTTCCTCAGAAACCACATGTCTACAGCCATCAGATGTTTTCAGCCTGACTGCTCATTGTCCAAGAGTACAGGTTCTATGTAGCATCTCAAAAACTCTTTTTCTCGTTTCAATTGACATCTTTTTATTGGTCAGTATGTTTTTCATCTTGCTAAAGGCTACTTTTGCCATGGCGATTCTTGTTCTAATCTCTTCAAGGCATCTCCCATCAGATGTTATTACTATTCCAAGATAATTGTACCTATTCACTTGCTGAAGAATATTCCCATTTACTTGTATATTACATTTTGGTATTTCGTTCTTCCTAGTGACGACCATAATCTGTGTCTTTTTACAATTTAATTCTAACCCTAGTTGTTCACTGTGTGTAACAACCGCATCTACTAAATTTTGCAGGTCCTGTTCATTGTCTGCAATCAAGACTGTATCATCTGCATATCTAATGTTATTGATGCATCGTCCCCCAATGTTGAATCCTTTCATATCTTCAATATTTCTGAAAATACTTTCACTGTACAGGGAAAACAGATCTGGAGACATTACACATCCCTGTCTCACACCTCTCTTAATAGGCTGATATTGGCTTACTTCATTATCAACTCTTATGGCAGCTTGTTGTTTCCAATATATGTTTTTTACAAGTCTAAGGTCTTTTCCATCAATCTGTAGATCCTCAAGCATCCTTATCATGTTGACATGTCTCACTTTATCGAAAGCCTTTGTGTAGTCAATACAGCAAAGGTGTAGATCTTTGTTTACTTATATAGAACGTTCGATTACGGTTCTCAGTATATACACAGCATTTACTGTACCCTTGCCTTCCACAAACCCACATTGTTCTTCTCCTATTTCATGTTGTATTTTCCTCCTAACTCTTTGCATGATAATTCTTAGCAAAATCTTCGTTATGTGACTCATTATACTAATTGTTCGACGTTGATCACATTCCAAGGCTCCGGATTTCTTTGGAATTGCAATAAATACAGAATTACATAACTCCTGAGGTATATTTCCAGTATCATATATTGTATTAAGCAGACTGGTAACTTTATCTATTCCATATTCTTCTAAAGCATTAATCATTTCTGTTGTGACGCTGTCTGAACCGGGGGTCTTGCCAGATTTCATATGGTTAAGAGCATTCTAAACCTCCATCTTCCAAATTGATGGTCCTTCATTATTATTTTGAACATCATACTGTTCGTCCCTGTTATCGTCATAAAGGTTTTTCACGTAATCTGACCATACATGTAAGATCTGATCTTTTTCTATTATGACTCTTCCGTCTTTTGTCTTTGGGCAACCTGCTGATGTACGTGTTCTTTGATTAGTAAGCTCCTGAATTCTTTTGTGCATTAGTTTCGCATTTTTTTACTGTTGTGTTGTTCTTCAATTTCTCTGCAAATTTTCCCAAGCCATGTTTCTTTTGCCTCCTTACATAAGGTTTTGACTTTTCTGTGAATTTCTTCATATTTGGCAGGATTATTTTTGTTCTGTCTTCTTGTTTCCATTAGTTGTAAAATTTCTTCAGTCATCCATGTCTTACGGCCCACTTTCTTTACTTTTGGAATAGTTTTTTCTGCTGCACAACTGATTGAATTCTTCAGCATTTTCCATTGATCATCTACATCTTGAAATAGGATCTCTAGATCAGACAATAAATCAAATTTGTTCTTTACTTCTATGTTGAAATTATCTTGTATTTCTTTGTCAGTTTTCAATTTGCACAAGTCATATTTAGGGTTTCCTGCTGTATACTTGACTTTCTTTAACGTTACCCTCAATGTGCCTATAGTTAATCTGTGATCACTGTAACAGTCTGCATTTGTAACTGTTGTTACGACTGTTAACGCATTTCGAAACCTTTTGCTAATCAGGATGTAATCTATCTGGTTTTTAATCCTGCTGTCTGGACTCCTCCATGTCCATAATCTTCTAGGATGCTGTTCAAACCAGGTGTTTCCTACAACCATTTCTTGTTCTTTTGCCCATTCTACAAGTCTGCCATGAGTCAGATTACTTAAGACCTGGTTAACAGCAACATAGATTGTTGAAACATTAATAGTGATAAATAATTACGGAGAGTGATAAGGGAAAAGACACCGGTAACGGGCTAAAGATAGTGGCCAATAGAATTGCGAGGAGGAGGCCACGTGATTAGGAGGGTCGAGCAGGGCGAACGGACAAAGGGAGTCAGTCGGAGTTGGGAAGCCATGACAGACAGATCACGAAAGCAGAGAAGTGTGTCGGCTGAGAACTGAATATCCCTTGTGGCGATGAAACGCCGAGAATCGTCGACGGCAAGTAAATGAGTGTACGCTAGATATTTCAAGCGTGTCCCGATTGATGAGA
Source organism: Cepaea nemoralis (assembly GCA_014155875.1). Lineage (NCBI taxonomy): Eukaryota > Metazoa > Mollusca > Gastropoda > Stylommatophora > Helicidae > Cepaea > Cepaea nemoralis. Next base: position 23,048 of record JACEFZ010017512.1, on the reverse strand, counting down.
ATAGTGTTGCCGCGACCAGGCGGGTGGACATGTTACAGCACGGAGTCGAGTCGTGTGCCGTGGGCAGAGGTTGCCGGCCTGTGAATGTAGGCGCCATGCGACCATGTGTAACAGGACTGTAAGTAGGGTAGAAGAGTGTATGTGTAGACCATTGTAGTTGATTAGATAGCCTGGATAGCAGGACGTACTACAATCAGTGTGTAAACAAATGTCGTGGGTGTACATGTACTTTTGAATATCCCAGTGATTGTGTCGCATAGAAACAATACATGATGCCATTCTATCACTCGGTGGTGACGAGTTGTGTTCACGGTGTATCAGTGTGTAATTCATAAAGAGTGTCATCGTAGCCGCATCTCAATACCCCTAGTTACGTCAGAAAGGGCTCGTTGGCAACGTGGGGGCATTCGTCCTTCGAAAGAACTCGGCAAAATTGAGGCAATGGTTAGTATGGTAGTGAACAAGTATGTATGTATTGTCAGCTACAGATTTTTCAATTAACCATAAACAGTTAAGGCTATGTACACCAACAAGATAATAGCACAAGCGCATGGATTATAGATAACAGAAAACCATGGCTAGGTGTGGAACATAGGACGCTTGAGCTTATGTACAAGAAAGTAACCCGCAGTAAGCGAGGTTCAACAGCTCAGGAAAGTAATCGGTTGTATTAAACATTGAAGAGCATAAGTAATAATGTGTGCCGACTTGATTCAGGTTAGAGTTGCAAAGTGAGTTTGAACAATAGGACTATCACAACGATAGGAGGGTGCTTGAGAAGGTGTTGTTTAACAGCAGGAGTGAAAACATTGTGTGAATACTGCTATCAACCACAGCAGTGGAACCCACATAGAGTAGCAACAGCAATGTTGGTGGCGAATTGAGCAGGGTGCCATAAAGCGCAATATTTCAAGTTCTCCAAAATTTCAAAATAAGGGGCGCAGCCACATAAATAACATTAATAGGCGGTCTACAGGTGCCCAGGCACTGGAGTGCTTTCAAGAACTAATCGCGTTATCAACATTGAGTATACATTCCAGGTTTGTTTCACATGGTTTGGCAAGAGGTATCATAGGTGGTATTTACACCACGTTTGGGGACCCACCAGTTCACCGGACGACCCAGTTGATCAAGTCCATGCCAGTTGAACCGAGTTGGAGCCAGGCTTATCCTTACCAAGTCCTGAAACAAGCGGAGCTGGAGCCGAGCAGTTGGACCAAGTCACCAGGGACACCGGCGCTGGAGATACAAGGTCAAGTTTTCCTTATTGATGGCTTTGTATATTGTGCTTAGTGGTCCAGAGTCATGGGACACATTTCATGACTATATATATATTTGTACCATCATTATTAGGGTTGCTCACTCCACAGGTATTCAGTTTGTCAAACGGTGGTGGATAAGTGCCGTTGGTTGTCCGGCAAAGGATTATTGGTTTGAACAGTGTTACAGCAGGGTCAACACTGTGTCGATGTTATCATAACAAGACAAGCAGCAACACTTGAGAGGTCTGCGTGTACAGATAGTTAAGGGGTGTAAATGACTGAGCAGAAGAGATAGTGTCGAAGGTACCTCAAAGATGCTACCTCACTAGCTGACTGAAGAGGCTGAGACAGACAGACGCAAGGGAAGATTGGGAATCTGATGGGTAGAAGATACAGTCAGCGAAGACAGATACCAGCCAGAACCAACCGAGGGAGTAATAGTTAATAACATTCACAATCATTCAATAAACAAAACTCATAATACACGTAGATAGAGATAAATATAATTTTAATGGCTTTAAGGACATCCATATACATCACTACGTTCTTAGGATCATGATCATCATGCCATGTATATTTGTAATCAGAATGCATGTAATTGTAATAATAATTGTAACAGTATTGATTGTACTATTACCTGATGGTAACACATAACGTATGAAATGAGATGTCGGTAGAAACTGATAAATGATCGCAAAGGAAAAAAAAAAAAGAAGGATCAACGTCTACTAGAGCAGGAAGGTTGACAGTGGGTCTAAAACCACGATACATCACAGATGACACCCATAACATAAAAGGAAAAGAAGAAGGTAACTGAGACATTACTACCAGTGATACATATTGATGTCACAAAGATGATAATGATAGGCGAGTGAAAGTTTGAATAGTGCTTGAAGGTATTACATGTGAGTCCAATTTTATATACTATTCAGATTTTATGACAATATTGTAAATTGGAAAGACAGACATGTACAATTGGTAGGAGAAACTTATGTGATTGTGGTAACAGATACATAACATGAGAACATGAGGAGTGACAGCGAAGTGAGAAAAAGGGGACGAGAAGACTGAGAGTAGGAATTTGTGCCAATGAGAATTAATTTGAACACAACCGGGATGCAACGGGATATTTGCACACCAGTATACAGGAAGCATAAAGGCATAGACGGAACATTTGAGGTTCTAGTATGTGTGTTGTGAGACAAAGTACCAAAAAAAAAAAAAAAAAAAAAGAGAGAGAGAGAGAAAGACAAACGATGAAAGGATGAAGAGAGGAAATGAGAGAGAGAGAACAGAGTGCAAGTGAAATTGAAGGAAAGGATACAAGGATAGTGTAGTAGGATTATTGGTAGTACCATTGATAATAGTACCAAGTGGTAGTACTGTGTACATATAAGATTTCAACATGTAGCACTTCAGCATGGCAGTAGATGTATATAAAGGTATATAAGGGTCATGGTATTAGGAACACTACAAGGAAAAAGTTGGTAGTAAGAACACCAGGCATAAACATAGGGCAAATGAAGGGAATAGATAGCCATAGAGCACAAGTAACTAATGGCAGCCGACCACGCACACACGTTGACAAGACAAATACAAGAGTCATAGGTACTCGCACCAAAGAGATCCACAGTCGTAGCATAGACTACTCAGGAGCAAGAGAGAGCTTAAACAAAATATGGGTGAAATTGATATGTCTGCAATACACACGTTCCTGCACCCAGGGCTTAAGGGCTGGGGAGGGTGTCAGTTGCTTGTACTGAGGTATAAATGAGGAACCTTATGGGAATGTCCGGGGTGGGACATTGGGACTCATAGTAGGTTGGTCCTCAACTTGCCGAATACAAAGGGGGTTGAGGCCACACGAGGTCTATTTGGGAATAGACGGATATTCGTGTCCGACATTATAATTTGTGTGAAGGTATGGCAGAATATCAATGTAACACAGAGGGAAGTTAAAGGGAACTGAGAAGCAAGCTCAAAGGCATGAGGCAGTAGACAGATATGTGCGACCAGGGACAGGCATGTGCGACCAAGCTGACTCATGTCAAGTGTAGAGATAAGGAAGAACCCAAAAATGTAGAACATTTTTGAAATTGCGGGGGGCATATGCCATGAGTCAGATTACTTAAGACCTGGTTAACAGCAACATAGATTGTTGAAACATTAATAGTGATAAATAATTACGGAGAGTGATAAGGGAAAAGACACCGGTAACGGGCTAAAGATAGTGGCCAATAGAATTGCGAGGAGGAGGCCACGTGATTAGGAGGGTCGAGCAGGGCGAACGGACAAAGGGAGTCAGTCGGAGTTGGGAAGCCATGACAGACAGATCACGAAAGCAGAGAAGTGTGTCGGCTGAGAACTGAATATCCCTTGTGGCGATGAAACGCCGAGAATCGTCGACGGCAAGTAAATGAGTGTACGCTAGATATTTCAAGCGTGTCCCGATTGATGAGAATAGTGTTGCCGCGACCAGGCGGGTGGACATGTTACAGCACGGAGTCGAGTCGTGTGCCGTGGGCAGAGGTTGCCGGCCTGTGAATGTAGGCGCCATGCGACCATGTGTAACAGGACTGTAAGTAGGGTAGAAGAGTGTATGTGTAGACCATTGTAGTTGATTAGATAGCCTGGATAGCAGGACGTACTACAATCAGTGTGTAAACAAATGTCGTGGGTGTACATGTACTTTTGAATATCCCAGTGATTGTGTCGCATAGAAACAATACATGATGCCATTCTATCACTCGGTGGTGACGAGTTGTGTTCACGGTGTATCAGTGTGTAATTCATAAAGAGTGTCATCGTAGCCGCATCTCAATACCCCTAGTTACGTCAGAAAGGGCTCGTTGGCAAAGTCTGTATCCTCTTTCATTTCTCTCTCCCAAACCATGGTTGCCTACACTGCATCCATCGCTTTGCTTTCCTATTTTTGCGTTGAAATCACCCATTATGATATTTATTTCTTATGTTTTACAGTTCTTCAAAGCAGACTCCATGTCATTATGAAATTCCTGTATACTTTCTTCACTGCATTCACTTGTTGGGGCATATACTTGAATGACATTTATTTTAAAAGGTTTTCCGTTTAATTTTACTAACAGAACTCTGTGTGACACAGCCCGATATCCTTTGACAGAACTTGATGTTTGCTTATCTAATATAATGGCTACACCTCTTTGCTGTTCTTCTCCCCCAGAGTAAATAATCTTACAATCCTCTCCTGTCCTTATCCCGGCTCCTTTCCATCTCGTTTCCGATATTCCTAATATGTTAATCTTCTCTCTCTCCATTTCTTTTTTGATGTTTTCTAATTTTCCATCTGCATTCATTGTTCTAACATTCCAAGTTCTTTCTTTCAGTGATATTAATCTTTTGCACCTAGTAGCCTGTTGACGGTCTGGAGTCACCTGGTGCGCATGACTATCCATACCGGGCGAGGCTGCTCCTATGGAGCACCCATTTACGCCGTTTCTCTGATTATCGATGAGTCCACACAACATGATTTTCTTGGCATCTATAAAGAAGGTAGTTTGCCATTGCTTTCATTCCTAGCAGTGACCATACTGGTCAGTGACCGTAGCCATTGTCTATTCGAAAAAAAAAGATATCCGCTGCCTACACTACCGACGATAATATAAAATTGTGCAGTATGCTCATAGCTCAATATTCTCTAGTCTGAAGCGATGTTAACACGATACCTAATTCAGTAGTAAACAAGATCGATGATGTGACATGATAGTTTTGAGTTTCTTCTGTAACGAACGTTCGAAAGACAAACAGAAGAAGTAATAACCGCGTTCAAATTGCTTGCAGCTGTGTGGACGTTGCAGAAAATTGGTGTCACGCTGCGCTTCTTGTTGCAGATGTCTCTTCAATTAATACACAGGGACGTCTCTTGCAATACTGTCAGTGATCACTGGGTCCCTGCATGTGTACCAGCCGGAGCCGAGTTAGAGCAGTGGCTAGAATGCTTGCTTGTATGCCGACCCTATGGTTATGGGTTTGAAAATTTACAAAATGTATTATATTTAGTAAGGCATACATATCAAACTAGATTTCTTCTTCTTCTTCCTCCTCCTGTTCATCTTTTTCTTCTCTTCCTCTTCCTCGTACACCTCGTATTTTAACAATCCCACAGTTACATTCATTAGTATCTTCTATCTTTATTTTATTGAACAATTGGTTCTTTCTGTTGTGTATCCACCTTGGAGCGTTAGATGTGCTTGAGTGTTCCAATGACCCCAAGAATTATTCGACGTAAGCACAGCTCCTGGTAGGGTTTCCCATGTCAGACGTTTCTAAACACAGGTGGAGGTAGGACGAAGTGATACACAAACCTACAGCTACAAACTTGTAGGTAGACTGGTGAGAGTCAAAGGCTAGGGAAAGCAAATTCGACAAAATGTCGAGGTCGGATGTACTGAGCCACAGGCTAGACGAAACAGTGTAACGTAGCTCAGCAAATGATGTCACAATTGTTTGGTTTTTTTTTGTTTTTTCCAACAGGTATCTAGGCGATACAATGGTATTTGACCGAAGATATGGCACAACGAAACAGAAAAGAATCGTTTTACATGTCTGTCGTGCACTTCTGGTTGAGGGTTTAGGAGATATTACCATAACTGCTCACTGACGGGGTACAATACAGGTGTATGAAATAATAACACAGTTCTAGATAGCATCAGATTATGAGGTTTGTTGTTTATTACAGTAGAGACAAACAACAACAGGGGATGTTCCGCAAAGCTCTCCATCTGGAATACACATTTAAAGCTTCAGAATTACTGTTCGTAGATTGTGACGTCAGTTCTAGCGCAGTCACGCAATCCTCCTGTCCACCGTGGATGTTCTATCTATAAAGACATATGTCATATGATATACTCCTCTGGTTCTGTTCAACCTTGCTATTCGAGCCAGTTAGGGTAAGTTTGTTATAGGAGGTAGGTCAGCTATTGATAGTGTAGTTAGTTATTGAGACAGACAGTCGGCTATTTAAAGTATAACAAACCGTCTTGGAAGACGATTCGGCTCCGCATAATATTAGGCACAACCAACATGTTTTCTCAAACAAACAAGTACATTTTCTGTTTCCATCTTTCTCTCTGTCGTTTAAAAAAAAATTATATATATATATATATATATATATATATATATATATATATATATATATATATATATATATATATATATATATATATATATATATATATATATATATATATATATAAACATGCAAAGCAGACGCAGACACAGCCATGCGTCTTCCCCTTAGACAAATTGAACGCGGAGTGTCCTTAACGGATTTAGTGCCATGGTCTGATAAATTGTCTTATTCGAACTTCCCGTAACTGCCACGGACTTATAAATCAAACTATAATTAAAATATCAACACGATAGTCTTCCATATGCAACCCTCTTTATATATACAGTATATACTATATATAATACAATATGTCTGCTAGCATAATAACAACTTATAAGTCATAACTGTTACACAGCCATGCTTCCCATTTTCCGCCATCCATTTTTCTTTGCTCCATATCTACATTTTGTTAGGCGCTACATCTGCTAATATAGTTCATAGATTTAACTCTGCGACTCTGTGTTCAGACAAGCTTGCTAAGCGCGAGAAAGCTCTGACCTGTTACCCTAGCTGGCTCCTAGCTCCCTAGAATACCCGGGAGAAGTGTGTTGTCAGGCATGTATGTCAGTCAGTGGTTACTTCAGGTTCAGTAAATAGCTATGTGAACTTATTGCCGTCCCATTTATTCTTTACACATTTCAAAGTGACGAAACATTAACTAAGAGAAGCGACTAGCCGAGTGGCTAGGATGCCGGGTTCTCCATGGGCAGATCTGGGTTCAAATCCAATAGGTGTTGATTACTTTTCTGTCGGGGGAAAAAGAAACCGCTAACATGCACAGTTCACGGCGACTACACTAGCCAGGCGGCCTGATTACCTCAGGCTCAATACCCCCCTCCCCCACCCCCTTTTTTCCGGTCTTACATTGCAAGGTACTATAAGCAGACGTTGACAGACATATGACAGAATCATTAATTCTCAGTCACATAAGGTCAAATACAAGTAATGCACCGTTTACACGCTTACAGCACATTAGCATACTGGGCTAGACCCACATTTGTAGAAATGGAAGCAGAGGCTGAGAAGATGTGGTTTTTTATACGAAAATTGAGATTATCCTGGACATAAAAGAAAGCAAACTATGTAGTATCGACAATTTCATGTATAATAATATCACTGATCAAAGCTGTTAGGAAATATCACATGAAATATATGCGGCAGATGAGCAGAAGAGGTTGAAAAGATAATTAGCATGATTTTGGGTAAATACTAGACAAGCAAGGCACAAGTAAACAGATGAATCTGTACGTTGGTAGCTGAAACACGTAGGCAAGGAATAATTATAGCAAAATCAGCTTCATCGACATTTCAGAGACAGAGAGATACAGAGAGAGACAGAGAGGATTTGAAAGTTATGATCTCCGGCTTCTGCTCCAAGCCCGAAGAAGTAGAAGTCTTGTATCTTTGAATGTGTGGCTTTCTAGCTTATTGGATGTTCTTAATATGAATACTAATGTTAACTTTAGAAATTAAATGAATCGAATCAAGTTCATATAGGCAACATTGTTATTAACAATACCAGCTATATTGAGTGCGGTGACCAAGTAACTTTATAAACTTACTCAAAGTGTCGAATCTGGAGAAAGGATCTCTAAACAAACCTCACTTTGGTACATGCAAGCTCTTTTTGGAGCTCAGGTCACCTGAACGACTATGCAATGGATGTAAAGATAAAACTCAATCTTTCAGAGGATTCAAAAGCAACAACAATAGTACAGACACTTTCAATATAAAACCCTGACAATACGCAATATCTACCCCCCCCCCCTTTTTTTCCACACACATACACACACACAAGCACGCACGCACAAACACACTGACACACACACGTACACACACACACACACACCCACAAACCGACACACACACACACACATACGTGTAACTACGCAATCAGAGAACAATTTCCACCCACCAGAAGAAACATAGAGCCCTGTCTACGAAGAGATGCTCAGACATCTGTGGTGTCTAACCTTTGGTGACGGCTGCAGAATTAAAGACTGCCGGAGCAAGATGAATTTCCGGCTGGCAGTCAGAGACTATCGTCCTGTCGCAAGCATTAACCTCAACGTGACCACCCTAGACTACGGTGATTACATCTCGTCATTGCCATTCTATGCTCATTTACAGTCTACGTGGCTTTCTTGAATCGTTAGTATACCAAATATACACTGGGGACAGCACGCATTTCCACGCACAGAAAGTCGATGGTCTTCAGATGACTTGCAAAGATGTTGACTCTGCATTTACACAGAAACAATATGTCTTTGTTGAGTAACAAATACTTGGCTTCGGCATAGTGTGCATAGGAAGCATTTCACAAGATGCAGAATATTCTCAGCAATTTATCTTTCTCAGTCAGGTGAGGAAAATAGTTCTTAAGAGTTATATTGAGCCTGTCAGATGTACGAGAGAGAAATGATAGACAGTTAGCAGACAAATGAAGAATTATATGGAAGCTATATATATTATTTTATAGTAGAATGATGAAAACACCGTGGGCGAATAGAAATAGCAATGAAGATATATCTTGAAAGAAGTTAACACACAACAAGAACTGGTTCATTATCATCAAGTACCTTGCCAGCTGGCGTAGGCGTTCCTGTATCTCCACAGATCTCGGTCTCTGGTGTTCTTGATCAACTCTGCTGATGATATTCCTCCATGCCACCGTCTCAGTCCACCCTGCATTATTTCTCTTGAACGGCTCCTGCCTCTCTTCCCATTGATCTTTCTAGTCGTCACGATGTTCTCCAATGCCTCTTTTCTCATCACATGACCACAGAAAGCTGTTTTTTCTTATTCTTATTGTTGAATATAATGTGTCCTGACTTTGTGCTAATTGTGTGTTGACTGTTTGATTCCCAATCCTCACGAAGACTAAGTTTTACCTCTTAAGTCGGATGCATTGACGTGCATGTTATTCGAGCCCTGAACAGGTGTTTGCATCTATCGGAGTGAGAGGTGTTCGTGAAGAGACTAGTCTCCCGACTCAGTACCACCGTATAAGGTCCAAAGAGACTCGGTACCAAAGTACCAGGTCCAAGGAGACTCGGTACCAAAGTATAATGTCCAAAGAGACTCGGTACCAAAGTAACAGGTCCAAGGAGATTCGGTACCAATGTATCAGGTCCAAGAAGACTCAGTACCAAAGTATAATGATAAAGAAATTCGGCACCAAAGTATAAGGTCCAAGGATATTAGGTACCAACGTATATGACCAAAAGAGACTCGGTACAAAAGTATCATGTCCAAAGTGACTCGGTTACAATATATAAGGTGTAAAGACACCCAATACCAATATACATGTTCTAAAGACACTCGTTACAGGGCGGTGCAGAGCTGTATTTCCACTCACTAGGCTCATAAACCGAAGGTGAATGCAAGACCGATATTGGAACGTCACATATGTAGAGATTCATGTTATGATCTAACCAGGTCATGATTTAGCACAGCATGTACATGTTGGCTGGCAGTTGGCTGGTAATGTTGCCTTGACTGGTTTTAAGTATTTCATTTTCAAGAGACTCCCCCAATGACCAGACGGAGATCAGTTTAGTTTAGTTTAGTTTAGTCGATGGATCAACATCACGGCACACGGGTGCAACCCATAAGTGCTCCGTTCTCCTCCTAACTCAAACCTGAGTCTGGAGAAACTCAGCTCAGTGCACGAACTCCGTAGCACCGGCGAGGATCCTGAAATACTTTGGGTAGATTTTTAACTCGAAATTTTGCCCGGGCAGCGCCGTTAGGCTACTCTTTTTCGATTTCCAACTGCCAAGGGATTTTTTACGTGCACAACAATACACACGGGCGTCTGATCTCACTACCCAGAGACCAGGGGAAATTTTATTACTAGAAGTCCACGTGAAAAAATCCCGGTCCTCACCGAGGCTTGAACCCGGGACCTCCAGCACTCGAGGCGGACACCATACCTCGAGACCACGCAGCCCCCTAGTCTGAGCTCATGTAGTAGACAATTATCGGAGCAATGACAGCTGACGTAGCAGAAGGGCTATATGCTTGCCTGCGGCCCCATGGTCATGGGTTCGAATTAGCTTAGGCACACATTTTAAAAATGGACCTGGGTTCGATCCAGTCTAACATGAGTACCTGGAAATATCTTTGGACGTAGAGGTGGCCGGTGTAATACTGACTACATCTCCAACAGAATGCAGGATGGTCTATAACAATATGGGTTTTGTGGCATATGCCTGTTGAGCCTTAAGAGGTGGAGAGGGTTCTTTACTTACTTACTTGCTGAAGTACATGATGGTAATTGTAACACTTTTTTGTTGGAGAAATTGATTGGTAAGTCTAACATTTTCTTGCTGGAGCAAATGATTGGTAAATGTAACATTTTCTTGCTGGAGCAAATGATTTGTAAGTCTAACCCTTACTAGCTGGAGAAAACTATTGGTAAGTCTAACCCTTGCTAACTGGAGAAAATAATGGTAATTCTAACAATTACATGATGGAGGAAATGATGATAACTGTAACACTAATTTGATGGAGCATATGATGATAACTGTAACACTGATTCGATTGAGCAAATGATGGCAATTATAATACTTACTTGATGGAGCAAATGGTGGTAATTGTAACACTTACTTGATGGAAAAAATGATGGTAATTCTAATACTTACTTGATGGATAAAACGATGGTAATTGTAACACTTTCTTGATGGAACAAATGATGATAAATTGTAATACTGATTTCATGGAGCACATGATGGTAATTGTAAAACTTACTGTCACAACTTTCAAACTGTCATTTACTGCCAACACAGTACCTTGCGGTATATGGCAGGGGGGTCTTGAGCCTGAGGATTTAAGACAGCTGAGGAGTGCAGTCGCCGCGAACTGTGCAGGTTAGAGTTTTCTTTTTGCCCCCGACAGAAAAATACTTCACACCTTACCTAGGATGCGAACCCGGGTCTCCCGAAGGAGAATCCGGCATTCTAGCCACTCAGTAATGTTGAGATGGTAATTTTAACTCTGATGACATTCCTACAACTACCGTGTGTACGCAAGTGGGTTCCTGGGTTCTTATACTGAGAATAATGGCCAGAGATTGGAGCACACGCATAAAGCTAACAGATGACGTGTAGGACCATGAAAAATATAATAATCCTCGCACCACAGTAGCTACAGTCACTAGCACGCTCGACTGCCTGTCTGGAAGTAGTTAAGTTCGAATCCGCATCGACACGCATTCTATACCTTGACCTGGGCTGCCAGGTAGACTCAGCTTAAAATGGTACCAGAAAATGACTGAGACAGTAAATGCGGAACGCGTGATATTGACCACATAAAACCCTATAGAGCAGAGTGGTTTATAACAATGTAGCGGATATCACTATGTGCTCAATGCGCCTTAATATGTGTAATAATATATACAACGTAAAAAATATAATAGAAACATCTAAATGTTATAAAGAACACTAATAATAATAATAGTAATATAATGATGATGATAGTTGTGATCGTGGTGGTGGTGATGATGATGATGATGATGATGATGATGATGATGATGATGATGATGATGATGATGATGATGATGATGATGATGGTCGTGATGGTGATAATAAAGCGAGGAATAAAAGAATCTACAATACCGTTCTTTTCCATATGCATTAGTTCACCAGCAAGCAGTTTTATTGCTCACAACAGCAGACGCCCAACATCGAGACAATGTGAATACTAATTATTCTAGACCCCACTCCGTGCACAAACTCTGCTGACGATCATAGCAATTACACCATCTTCTTCTTCTTCTTCTTCTTCTTCTTCTTCTTCTTCTTCAACAGATAACAATATAAACCGCTGCACGTTGCATTTTAACACTACAGCAAACTACTAGGTAGATTGGTTGTAAAAAATAAAAAAAAACACTAATTCAAACATTTGACATTTACACCTAGAACAACCAAGTAAGTGGAAACAATTCGTAACGTTATTAGACGCGCAACCAGAATGGCATTTAGAATGAAGCTGCTATTATTAAAATACAACGCTGAAAGCAATTATTGAGAATTAATGATTTTGTGCTTGAGAACACCTGGGATGTATAACTGTTCATTCAAAGATAAAATATCAAAGAACTTAGCTGGGTAAACAAGTTATTTGAAGTCATTTGAAATTAGATGACGCAGGATTAGAAAAATTGCATTTTTCTTCAATAATGACTTGCAGACGAGATTGAATTAGTTAACCAATCAGCGCAACAGTGTTGTCTGACGTCACTTTTAATGTATGTCTGGTGGGTGTTGGGAAGTGTATTTTTGAAAGATGTATTATCGACAGCTTTCTCCGTCGGTTGTATGTACTATACACATTTCGACTGGCGTTCCATATGTGGGTGTTATGCACAGACTCCTAAAGTCCCTTGACAGCAAAGGTGGTGAATGATGATGATGATGATGATGATGATGATGATGATGACGATGATGATGATGATCATGATCATGATCATGATCATGATCATGATCATGATGATGATGATGATGTTGTGATGATGATGATGATGATGATGATGATGATGATGATGATGATGATGATGATGATGATGATGATGATGATGATGATGAAGCACAGACTTGTCTTTCTTACACGAATTTGCATGATCAACTGTTCGACTTTTGCTCGAGAGCATCTGTTGATTTCAAGAGCACCCATAGTGAGGTTTTCATGATGTACAAAGAGAGTATTCTTAAGATTACAGTAAAACCTCGGTTTTCGTTGCCTTGGTTATCATCGGTTTCGGTTTCCGTCGATTTTATTCAGCGAAAATATGTCTCGGTTTTCGTCGGTTGCCTCGGATTTCGTCGGCGTGCCCATATGACCTCGTTACTAATTTTGTGGAAAACAAAGGTACCAACAGGTTCTTCTTCTCTTCTCAGTTTGGTGTTGTTTTCCGTTGTGTGAGCATCACTTGCTAATAATAAAATACGAAAGCGACATTAAGATTGCTGACATCAGCCGCATGTACGGGAAGACGCCACCCACGATAAGTTCCATTGTGGCCAAATAGTAAACAATAAATGAAGCTAATGTAGCGAAAGGTGTGTATTTGCCTACAAAACTGATATCGCAAACAACTGAAGATGTCGAAAAGTTATTATTAATTTGGATAAATCAAAACCAGTTAGATGGCGATTCTGTTTCGTGGGCAATCATATGTGAAAAGGTCAGACTGTTCGTATGCCGATCTCATTAAGAAAATGCGTGGAACAAATGCTAGTGTACTAAGTGATTTTAAGGCCAGCAGTGGATAGTTTGAACAATTCAAGAGGTGCACTGGCATACACAGTGTTACTAGGCACGGAGAAAGTGAGAGTCCGGACAAGTCTGGTGTTTAGAGCATCACACATCATCTGTAAAGAATCACAAACCATCTGTTGAGGATGACTGACTATCTGCTGAGGATAATGGACGATCTATTGAGCATAACTGACAATCTATAGAGAATAACATACCATCTATTCAGGATAACGGACCATCTATTGAGGATAACAGACCAACTATTGAGGATAACGGACCATCTATTGGGGATAACGGTCCATCTATTGAGGATAACAGAACATCTATTCGGGATAACAGACCATCTATTTGGGATAACAGACTGTCTATTTAGGATAAAGGACCATCCATTGAGGATAACAGACCAACTTTTGATGATAACAGTGTATCTGCTGAGGATGGCAACCCTCGTCTCCTACCCAAACAAAAGCAAATCAACGTCTCAGATAAGACCGAAACAACCATTACTGTCTCGTACAGACCCAAGAGCCACTCCATCGGGTAAAACAGGCACTCAGGCCTGGGACGCTGCAGAGAGGTTGAAACACCACAGTGTATCGAACATCCGGAAATATCTTCCGAAGTACAAACAGTGTGGTAGCCAAGCGACGGCAACAATTGCTTGTGGTGGGACAAGACGTTTCACGGGGACATAAGCAAATGTGGTGGGACAAGACGTTTTACGGGGACATAAGCAAATGTGGTGGGACAAGACGTTTTACGGGGACATAAGCAAATGTGGTGGGACAAGACGTTTTACGGGGACATAAGCAAATGTGGTGGGACTAGACGTTTTACGGGGACATAAGCAAATGTGGTGGGACAAGACGTTTTACGGGGACATAAGCAAATGTGGTGGGACAAGACGTTTTACGGGGACATAAGCAAATGTGGTGGGACAAGACGTTTTACGGGGACATAAGCAAATGTGGTGGGACTAGACGTTTTACGGGGACATAAGCAAATGTGGTGGACGAGACGTTTTACGGGGACATAAACAAATGTGGTGGGACAAGACGTTTTAAGGGGACATAAGCAAATGTGGTGGGACAAGACGTTTTACGGGGACATAAGCAAATGTGATGGGACAAGACGTTTTAAGGGGACATAAGCAAATGTGGTGGGACAAGACGTTTTACGGGGACATAAGCAAATGTGGTGGGACAAGACGTTTTACGGGGACATAAGCAAATGTGGTGGACGAGACGTTTTACGGGGACATAAACAAATGTGGTGGGACAAGACGTTTTAAGGGGACATAAGCAAATGTGGTGGGACAAGACGTTTTACGGGGACATAAGCAAATGTGATGGGACAAGACGTTTTAAGGGGACATAAGCAAATGTGGTGGGACAAGACGTTTTAAGGGGACATAAGCAAATGTGATGGAAAGGGGGGAGGGGGAGGGCTGGTGTATCATTGAGGGAGAATTGGCTTGCGCTCGACGCGTGCAGCAGGGTAGATTTAAAGCTATGAACGGGGTTCGAAGAAGGCCGTTCATAGCTGGAAGCCTACTGAGGCATTTCTTTTAAGTTAGTTGCGTGTTCTTTATAGGACAGTCAACCTCAGCATTTTTTGGCAGTTCGTGATTCCTGGGCAAGTTTACGTTCAATATTTTGCCATTGCTTTCTGAACGACCGGCAACAATGCCATTTCATTAAAATAAAAAAAAATAAAAAACTGTGTTTCGAACGGGGGTATGCGGGATTGCGAACTGCGTCCGCAGCACCTTTCTTCAGGGAGCCGGTAATAGCAAGTCACAAAGGTGGAGGGGAGACTAGAGACAAAACGGAGCTGGGTAAAGAAGATGGTTTCATTCTCTCGTGGTCAAAAAAAGGTGCAGTGATAATGTTGGCAGATGCACCGGATGCTCAGTATTCTCCACCCGGATCGCGTGATGGCTTCTGGGCAGGCATATATGGCGCTGACAATGTAGGATGAGTTCGAAATACGATATGACAGCAGACCGCCTTGCGTTGGCTTTTTTTTATAAAACGGTATGGTCGTTCAGAAAGCAGTGGCAAACTACTAAATATAAACTTGCCAAGAGATCACAAACAGCCAAACAATGCTGGGGTTGACTGCGACGTCCTTTAAGGGATATGTACCTAACTACGATGGATTGTGAACGCAAATCAGGAGAAAAACTCAAGGAAGTCATGATCCAGTCGGGACCCGCCCCTTGAGAGTGTACGAAAGGTAAAGGGGCCGTGAAGGGGGACTCCTCAGATGATCGGAAACCTTCTGTGCTGCTTGCTTGTCGGTTGAGCTTGTCGGTTGAGCCTGTCGGGTGAGCTTGTCGTTTGAGCTTGTCGGTTGAGATTTTCGGTTGAGCCAGACGGTTGAGCTTGTCGGTTGAGCTTGTCGGTTGAGCTTGTCGACTGAGCTTGTGCTACTACTTCCCTCTTCTTCTTTTTTTCTCTTCAACCTTCTCTTCTTTTTCTTCTTCTGTTTCTGCTTCTTCTACTATAGTTCGCTGTCTGTTATGATTACTCTTATGATTACTATTAAGTTCATGAACTCGACGTTGTTTTTGGAATACTTCTTTAGGTCCATATAGCATGAAATGTAAACTTATTTTGTGAGTGAATGATTTCATTATTTTAAAACCTTGGTGAATTTAACCACATAAGTCACAAACAATAGGTTGCACGATTTATTGCCTGGCATATTTCGCTGCATTTCGTCATGTGCATACTTCAGAGTTATCCACCATATGAAGTGGTTAAATTAATTGTACTTTTGCTGAAATACTCAGAACATTTAGTCACAGATATTTTTCGCCACCAAACACTGCTTGAAGTCTCTCTTTCCCAGACCTCTGATTTTTAACTTTCTGTACAAATTTTAACCATTTATAACATATTCAGCCCCACGCATTTCACAATCAGTCAATTTGAATTTGCATTAGCCTATACTGACATGAACTCACATGTTAGCTTAAATTCTTCAGTAATGCGATTCTGGTGAGGTAGATCGAATGGATTCACATTTCAAAAATATATCATATTCGCACAATGTTTCTTTATCTTTCTTGATAGATTTCCCTTTCTTGTCTGACAAATGAGTAATGTCTGATTATATATTAATGTATCTATTAAGATGCACAGCCCACGATTTGCCACTAGAAAACGTAGGTACAGAGTTTGAAGATATGTTCTTTACTTATGGTTCTGTTGCGTTCACTTGCTTTGAATTCCAGCGTAGTCCATGCTTCTAGTGAAGTAGATAGATTTTTGTGTGTGGATTAGCTTTCCCTATTACCACTGTCCCTCTCTGTCAGGCGAATCCAATCTAGCTTCTGAGGTATATGCGATTTACGTCCTCAAGACAAGGACGAGAAGTTAACACTTTGGTCCAACTGACCCTGTAGGGGTTGAACCCGCTACCTTGGTATTAGGGCATTGGAAATTTTAGAGCAAGCGCTCTTATCCATTATTCCCTGCTGACCTATACAAATTTTACTTGATTCACTGTGTGTTTTACTGGACCCAGCCAGCGGGTCTGATTACCGAGCACAATGGAGTAATTTATCCCACTGTCGTAGTATAACTAGAAAGCGTTCGCCTGGGACCCCCAGGGTAACACACATGGAAGTAGAGCCATATAACAACACCAGTTATGTCCCCTGGATTTCCAGATAAATTTAGCCTACAATAGTTTCAGGAAGTATTCTGTGGAGAAGTGTCTGAACTTTTTCACCGCCGTGTGTATCGTGTCACGTAAGGGATTCACTAAAAATGTGTTTTGGGGGGCCCTAGCTTACAGGTTACATACTCAACTTCAGGCTAGGCGATCGTGTGTTCGAATTCCCATCGAGGTAGATTTTTTGTCTGTGTTGATGGTTCCCAAGTCGACCCATTCTAAAATTGGTACCACAAAATGTCTCAAGGAGTAAATGCGGGCTTTGTGTCGAGGAGAAGTCAATAATTAAGTCACACATGGCTGTAGAAAAATAACTACATATGATAACAACTTGAAACGAGTTTATTTTGTATATATACACTGTCCCTTTATTTCTCAACATAATTTCCACCAACATTGATGCACTTATCCCATTGTTTTATCCGTCCTTCCAAATCGGCTGCATAGAACTGCGTGCTCTGTTTTCTAAACCACGTTTTCACTTCACATTCAACTTCGGCGTCATTCGCGAAATGTCTGTCGCCAAGGTGGGTTTCCTATTTATGTTGAAAAATGTTTGTCCCGTAAAGCGGTGCATAGCTGGGTAGAAAACGTTACGAGAGCGAGTCAATAAGTAAGTCACACAGCATGCAGTTCAATGCAGCTGGTTTAGGAGGACTTATAACACAATGGGATAAGTGCATTAATGTTGGTGGAAATTATGTTGAGAAATAAAGGGGCAATGTATGTATGAAAATAAACTGGTTTCAAGTTGTTATCATCTTTAGTTATTTTTCTACAGCCATTTGTGACTTACTTATTAACTTACCCTCGTATATTGATCACATCATACTTAATACCCACTGGTCTATTAAACTGTGAGTCTAACACCATGTGTCCAATGCGCGTTATAGACACCTGCGTATATGCGTCTGACAATGTGTGGTCCAGGCATTCAACACACCTGTTCATCAAACTGTCTGTATATACATCTCTCTCTCTCTCTCTCTCTCTCTCTCTCTCTATCTCTCTCTCTCGCCCTCTCGCTCTCTCTCTCTCTATCTCTCTCTCTCTCTATATATATATATATATATATATATATATATATATATGTGTGTGTGTGTGTGTGTGTGTGTGTGTGTGTGTGTGCATATGTGGGTGTACGGGGGAGGGGAGCATATGTGTGGTCCACCAATAAACGCGTTCATATATATATATATATATATATATAGTATATATATATATATATATATATATATATATATATATATATATATATATATATATATATATATGTAGTGGGTCCCTTACAGGCCTACGTTTTCGTGTTCTGTATTCCTCTTGCTTGGTTCTGTTGAACTGTTAACTTTTACGGTGACACGAGGCTAATCCTGAATCGCGTGATCCAGCTCAGGAACGTAACGATTGCTTTCGATGGTCCTTTATTTATTAGTTCTCATGTGACCCCGACTGTATGCTTCAGAGGTAACGCTTTCAAAAACCATAGGATCACTATCCAGTTTATGGATATTTCTATTAAAATGTAACTGGGATGTTAAATGTACTTAGAAATCCTGTTTGTTTTAGAGGAGACAGTATATCTATATTGTAAATCTGCACATATCAGCAAATCATCAATTCTAGATAATGTGCTGGAAGATAGAGAATATAAAGGATTCACCTGAAACACTCACTTACAGTGGGTGGGTGGGTGGGTGTGTGTCAGTGAGTGAGTGAGTGAATGGGTGAGTGAGCGGGTGAGTGAGTTGGTGGGTGGCTGGTTAGGGTTGGCTGGTCGATTGTTAGTTGATTAGTTAGTTAGTTAGTTAGTTAGTTAGTTGGTTGGTTGGTTGGTTGGTTGGCTGGCTGGCTGGCTGGCTGGTTGGTTGGTTGGTTGGTTGGTTGGTTGGTTGTTTGGTTGGTTGGTTGGTTGGTTGATCGGTTGGTTGGTTAGTTAGTTATGTGGCATACTGTCCAGTCATCGACAATTTACCTACACAAATAAAATAAATAACAAATTTGAGACACCATCCTTGTCTGATAAAATTAAGAAGTAGTGGGCGTTGGAGGGGAAGACGTCGATTGGTTGAAATATTTGAACTGCCTACGCAAGTGACCTAGACCCAAACAGGCCTAGCCTGCAAGCTGTTACCACTGATTTCTATAAGAAGTGAGGTGACCAGTGTTCTGACTGTTCCAGGTAAGATCACACACTGTAAGTCCTTAACTGACGTTCCAAACCAGGAAAGGAACGCTGTGTTTATGCATATGATGGTGTTGTGTTATTTTTGCCCCATAAAAATGTTCCTGCTTGAGGAAAAATTCTTGTACAACGCCATGTTCTTCTCATTACCACATCTACCATGTAGAACCTTTCTTCTACGAATGCAAAGTCTCTATATGCAAAAGTATGCTATTCCGTCTTCAATGCATATAGTTGTCTTTTTCTCAGTGCATTTATAATGTCCACATAAATACCAACATTTTAAGCATTGATGATTCTATAAGAGTAAATGATTCTGTGAGACTGTCTCTAAAACTTCCTGTTAATGATCCATATAATTCTTAAAATATCATGTGAATCCTTTGTACACATCTTTAATGAGAATGTTATGTAAAACTGCCAGGTTCTTTTCATGAGAACGAATGTTCAATTATAAAGAAAAATAGATGCACCTTGTACTCGAATGTTGTTAGAAGTTGCACTCCATGATTGCATCACCCCATTAGGGCTAATGATTATATTGTCATTACGTTCAATATCTGCCAAAATGCGTTCAGATAAATGGCCATATAGTAGACTTTAACTGAAGGGTGTACACGATACTAGCTTACAGCAATTGATGAGTTAAATACCATTGTCTTCAACCCCTTTACTCAAGAGAAAAGCTAGGATAGACACATGTCATTGTATTCGAATAACTGAATATTGGATGCATAATCTATGTAAGGGCTTTAACATTGTTCACGAGAGATAATATGTATTTTCATTGTGAGAGTTTTATATGTAATGCTAGTTCATAACTGTTACTTTTCCTGATGAAGGAATTGGTCGAATTAACCCCCCCCCCCCCTTTCCCCCCTCCCCGTCATGTCATACAGGTATTTGAACTAATAATAATAATGATGATGATGACGATGATAATAGATGAGAAAGGCACTTGAGAGTCAGGTCTAACTCCTGAGAAAAGAAGGCCAAATCTTATAGGACAGAAATATAATGCTGATAGGGTGTATAGAGGGCCATGCATCATGTCTTGTTTTAATCAGCATCCATTCCAACATGCTTTGCTTTAATCTGCCAATATCACTCCCTGCATCCATCTAGACATGCAGCATTTCAACAGGTAGTGTTCTATCAGATATCTGTCATGACATGCTTTGTTACTATTGTCTTGATCTTTCATCACCAGAGAACAACTCTGATTTATCAGTAGAGTATGGCCTCACTACAACACTCTACACCCATCAGTTAAAGTCTGCAATATGGCCATTTACTTGAACGCACTTTGGCAAATACTGAACGTAATGACAATATAATCATCAGCCCTAATGGGGTGATGCTATCATGGAGTGCAACTTCTAACAATATTCGAGCACAAGGTGCATATATTTTTCTTTATCACTGAGCATTCATTCTCATGTAAAGAACCTGGCAGTGATTATGTGAGGCATCATGTATGTATCTAGATGTGAGGATGTGAGGATGTGTGTATGTGTGTGAATGTGTATGGGGGGATGTGTGTGTGGGGGGATGTGTGTGGGAGGATGTATGTGTGGAAGGGTTGTGTCTGGGGGATGTAAGTGGATGGGTGAAGGGATGTGTCGGGGGAGGGATGTGGGTGTGGGATGTGTGTGTGTGGATGTGGGATGATTGGAACTGTGTAGGCTGTCTAGTGGGTGGGGGATTATGTGGGTGAGGAATGTGTGTGTGTGTGGGGGGGGGTGGATGAGAGATATGTGGATGTGGGGGTGTGGAGATGTGTTTAGGTTGGGGGATGGGTGGGTGATGTGTGTGGGGATGTGTGTGTTAGTGGGGGATATGTCTGTGTGGGTGGGGTTATGGGGGTGGGTGGAGGATTTATAGTGTGAGTGGTGATGGTGTTTGTAGGTGGGGGTGTGTAGGGTGGGTGGGGGAGGTGTGGTTGGGTGTGGGGATGTGCGGATTGGTGAGGGATGTGTGAGTGTGAATTGATGTGTGTTTCGCTGGGTGGTTGGGGTGTGTAAGTGTAGTGGGTAGTTTTGGGGAGGTATGTGTGGGATGTGAGTGGTTGAGGGATGAGTACGTTGGTGGCGGATGTGTGTGTATGGGTGCGGGATGTGTATGAGTGGTGTATGTGTGGGATGGTGGGAGATGAGTGTGTGGGTGGGCGAATATGTGGTTTAGGGATGAGTGGATGGGGGATGAGTGAATGGGAGTGTGTAGTTGGATGGGTGGAGGATGTGTAGAGGATGTGTGGGTGGGTGAGCATGTGTGGGATGGGAGATGGGGGTGGCGTGTGTGTAGGTGGGAAGATTGTATGGGTGGGGGATGTGTGTGGGTTGGGGATGTGTGTAGGGGTGGGTGCGGGTTGTATGTGTGGGTGGGGGAAGATTGTGTGGTGGGGGAAGTGTGGGTGAGTGTATGTGTGGATGGATGCACGATGTGTGGCTTGGCAGGGGATGTTTGTGTGGGTGAGGGAATGTGTGGTTGGGGATGTGTGTTTGGCTGAGTCGCTGGGGGTGTGTGGGTGGGTGGAGGATGTGTGGGTGGGCGAGTGTGTATGTGTGGTGTAGGGAATGTTTGTGTGGTGGGGAAATGGGTTGGTGGAGATGGGTGGGTGGGTAGTGATATCACCTGTGAGTGGAATCACATCCTCTAATATGAACACCCCCACCCCACCCCCTTTTTTCATTCCATGTATGTTTTGTAAATAATGCATGTAGGTGAATAATGAATATATTTATGAGATACTTACCTAGTTCTGTTTTCTTTGCATTGTTCCAGAAGGTATGTGTTGGCCTGTCTATAGGAACTGATGCTCACACTGTTTGGGCAAGGAGAATTCTGTCTGTGCCGAGATGCCAGCCCTCAGCCTCCAAAGGACGGTATATTCTTACCTTTTTTTAAGAAATCGTTTGGCATCAGGGAAAGTTATACCAGTTTATGGACTCCCTGTGGGACTATATGTGGTCACTCGAAACCTCCAGCAGTAATTTATACCTATCAGCTAATACCTCCACCTAACCTTATGAAACCTGAAAAACCAGAGGCAGCACCAATGGGAAAAATCAACCATGTCCTAGAGTACCTCCAACAGCATAGCTTGAACAACACTACCGGTGACCCTCAATTTGTTCCAAAGGCACTCATTTAATAGTAGTCATTTAGCTACCTACAGATGTTATTGCCACAATGATTATGTTGACATAATGGGCTTACTGAAGGCGTTGATTATGGCATTTGAGTGACCATTGTAATATGTACAATACCACCTTTCATGCATTATTGTCTTTTTTTGTATTAACTTTAATAAATATAAAAAAACGTTGGTGATTCTTTGTTTACACCTTGTCTAACGACAACTATGTTTGTTTTGCACTAAAAGTACACCTTGTTATGTAACAACTTTGTCTGTAAGTATACACAGTACACCATGTTATGTGCTAACTTTGTTTGTTATGTGCATATATTGGATGTTCAGTAATGTTCATGTATTTTCAATCCCTAAAAT
>JACEFZ010017511.1:0-83533 GCA_014155875.1 Cepaea nemoralis | reverse complement strand
CCCCACAAAATTTCCCAAGGGCCCATCCAGCCTTTTTTAACTTAATTTAGGACGTCTCGGGAAATTCCCCCCTTAAATGGGAACCGTCCTGTTTCTGCCAACATTGTTTCCCTCAAAAACCCTTTTGTCTTAGGGTCTTGTTGTTTCGTATCTATGTGTTGAATCCACACTTTTCCCCCTTGGTCTGATAACTGGATTCTGGTCCTGTTTCGTATATGCTGCACAGACTATTTCCTCGTAAATCTGTCTGCCTATGAACTATTGTGGATTGCAGCCCTTTTAATTTTTTTTCCCTAACTGAGACATTTTTGCCCAAATGTCCTTTGGTTTACTTTTCTTCAAAAAAAGCCACTAAATTAGTATTGCACGCTGTTTAACCCTTGTCTCTAAGCAAAAAATCCACTAATTTTTTTAAAATTTTTTCCTACTCTGCCAGCTCCACCACTTATTAAATGTGTTCTTCACTGTGTTAAAAAAGGTCCGTGAAATCTTGATTTGTCTCGGGCACAAACCCTGTCTAAATTTTTTGTTCTATATCCATGTTGGGGTTTAATTGGGAATTTTGTCGAAAACTTTTACGTAAGATAGTGTAGTTGTTCCTTTCTTCTACAGAAAATTTTGAACAGGGTTGTCTGGGGGCTTTACCCGTAAGATACTCGCCCCCATTTCTAATAGCATACTTGCCGTCGGGGATGCCTAACACTTTCACTGTGCTTTCAAATCTCGACAAAAAAGATTCCAATTGTCTCGGTCCTAAAGTAGGGGCCTTTTTAAATTTCTCTGTGACGACTGCAAAGGGCCTTCTGTTTTCCCCCTAAATTTTGACTCTTCAAAGATAGTTCTGTTTTTTAACTCGATTTCAGTTTGCATCTGACACTTGATCTTCTCTTTTTAAAATTTCCATTTCAGCTAATTTATTTCCCTGTATCTTTTTTCCTTTTCCCTAGTTTTACTTTGTCTCCCCTGAGACGCTTTTTTCCCCCATTTCAGCTATTTTTTTACTTCCTGTAGCGTTTTGTTTCCTTTTTCAGTTTAATTTTTTACTTGTGCCCTTTTCCCTGTAGCGTTTAAAGTTTCGGGCTACCTTTTCTTCCTGTAGGCGTTTTCCCTTTTCGCGTTCATTAGGGCCTCCTCCTCCCCTTTAAATCTTTTTTTTTTTTGGGGTTTCTTGCTTACTCCTGTAAACTCTTTACCTTTAAAGGCATATTCGTTCACCTGCTTAAATTTAATTTCCATTAAAGTGGGGCCCCTTCTTTACTTTTTTGGAACACTTTGGGCTGTCTGTCGGGGCCAACTATAAACGTGAAGACTCTGCTGTTAGTCTTTGTGTCACTTTCCCCTAAGTCACAGAATTTCCCTGTGTACAAAAATTCCCGTAGTGCTAAAATATCCCTCTGTCCCTTCACCCGGGTCACTCTAAAAAGCACTAGGTAGTAAAAGGGGGAAAATTTTAAAAACTTTTACTCCCTCTTTATATATTTAAAATTATTTTATATATATATATATATACTAAAATATATTTTATTATATATTTTTAATATATATTATTTTATTTTTATTTTTTAATTTTTAATCAAAAAAACTTTTGAAAAATTCCGGGAAATATTTTAAAACATAATTAAAATACAACATGAATTTTCCCAACAAAGTGCCAACTTTTTGCCCTCTAGACCATAGGTTTTGGTGAAACCCCGACGGCCGATTATATAGAAATAAAAAAAAACCCCCTAAACAATTAAACATGCCCTTTTGGAAAGACCATACCGTTCGCATAATATAAACTGACAGATACCATCTAAAATTAGAAGCTGTTTTAACATAAGAATTACAAAATACCATATATCCCAAAAAAATCAAATATCATTTTGTAACAGTAAAGAGAAAACCGTAAAAGAACAATTTAAAATGATTAATGTACATAGATCTACGATGAGACCCCTTGGGCACCGTGGGGATAAATCGAGACGACCCAAAGCTCAACCGCACAAACAAACTGACTCG
This sequence comes from Cepaea nemoralis, assembly GCA_014155875.1. Taxonomy (NCBI): domain Eukaryota; kingdom Metazoa; phylum Mollusca; class Gastropoda; order Stylommatophora; family Helicidae; genus Cepaea; species Cepaea nemoralis. The sequence goes on along the minus strand of JACEFZ010017511.1, from coordinate 81,532 downwards.
TCAGCTGCCTCTCAACAACATCCCAATTATGTACCTAGACAATTTCACATTTGCCTTTGTTCCCCGCCCTTTTTGAGAAACAATGCAAAAAAATCCTACTTATTACGAACACTGGAAACCCCATACAAATTTGAGTAACGCACAACCACAATACTTAGGACGATGAGTACAACAGAAGGGAAACAAGGGGGTTTCCCCCACCCCAAAGCGATGGTAGAATCTTACAAAAGTCCTTAGTTTTTTTTTTAATAGTGTCCGAAAATCGCCTGGAAATGGGCTGTCCCTTACTGTTTTTAAAAGATTACGACGTTAGATTCCCACAATGAATTAATGTTCTGATGCGTTTCACTTTTTGTTTTCGTGGTGACACATTTTCGACTGTCGTAAAAGTTTAAGATGATGGTAATTATCCCAAAGCCTTGTGTCTTCACAGTCCGTAACCCTTTTGGTAACCCTCCCTGTAGGTTGGCCTGTGGTTGTATAATGTATTGAACGCCCCTTGTTTTTTCCAGAAATATAGGGTTTTCGTTGCGTTTTTTGGGGGCCGAAAATACCTTTAAAAATCAATGAATGTTTATCTCGTAGTCCCCGTCGCTGACCAGGTTAAATCCCAAAGAATGGCAGAAAATGATCACGCGCTTTAAATCCGGGTTTTTTCAAGTCTTTTTTTGGGGAAGAAATGCGCCCCATCTTGCGAAGACGGCACCCGATGTTCCTTATGACCCGATGATGACCCACACACAAAGACATTAAACGTAAATCCTAGTTTCAGTAGAAAAACAACGTGTTTATCTCGTTCTACTCTGGACAATTTTTCAGTAACTTTCCATTGTCCACGGCCTTGAACCCGCCGGTCATCTCTGTTTCTCTTCTTCTCACAATATCCGTGCAGAAACTTTTACTTTTCTGTGGAGCAAGGATTGTCACCTTTGTGTGTTCCCCACACTTTACTCCTATAACTCCCCTCCTCCTGGCGAGTTTTAACCATGAATTACCCTCGTAACTCCCCTGGCGCCCCTTTCCGTCTTATTATCTGCACCGAACTCTGAAGACGCCGTACACACACACACGCTGTCCACAAGTTCACCTGACCTTCACCTTTGGCGCCTGTCTATTTTTCGTGAACAACCTGTCCTAAACAGCGCCGACATTTTTGTCAACCCGACTTTTTCGCCTGCTGTCCGCCAGACGACTCTCCATAGCGCGAACCTTGTCTGTGTACTGTGAGTAAACCCCCCCTCCCTCTCAGGGTGGGGAATGGTTTTAAACCCGTGGTGGCTTTGTTTTGAATTTGCTGTTGTTTGTAATCCTGTCCTTCGCCTACTGGCTTTACTGGATTGAACTTGGAAAACCATGTTGTTGCGCTTAATGAACTGATTCGTACTGATGTAAATCCATATACCGAAGTCCAAGATCGGACACCCCCTCAATTCATCGTCTGTCACAAAGTAAATGATGACAAGTGACAGATAGGTGGCTATGGTTGTGTCTAGGGTAGTCCTTGAAAATTGATGTTGAACAACAGTTTAACCAAGATGCATCAAAACCCAAAACACCAGTCAGTGAACAAGAGTTAATTTGCGCACATAATATTCCTTTAATTCTGAATTAAAACCCAGACACATGTAACATCAAAACCCAGGAAAAATAATTCTCTAAGAATATATCTCCATCCCATGGAAACACTTCGAATAAACTGCCTCTCACGGCTACTAAATCTCGTCCCAACGACAGGTATACTACCTCTCTCTAGGGGCCCCACTCAAAATAACCCACTCTGGGTCTCGAATTCCACTCACTATCCCTGGGAAACCCCCAGTGCGGAGTTATCCTTCCGAACTCCGTCACAATTCTTCACTTTCTCAGACCACGCCCCTTTTCCTGGTCCTCTAAACTCAACTCCCTCTCAGCTCGGAGTCCAAACATTAACTGCCCCCGTCAATCTTTGTCCCTCTCTTTTCAACAATTCTATCCCCCACATTGCTTCACACACAACACACAAACCTCACTGCTCCAACTGTCTGCCTCACCAGATGACTTCTTCTCAGCTCCCCCTTTCAATTACTGTATTCTCATTTTCGCCCTCTGGGGACTTACTATCCGCCCTATTTTATCTCGTGAACTGTTTATATTGTACGGCCACTCACCTTAATGCCAATGACCACAGGCATGTGTCAAGTAGTAGTAGTAGTAGTAGTAGTAATTGTTGTAGTAGTAGTAGTAGTAGTAGTAGTAGTAGTAGTAGTAGTAGTAGTAGTAGTAGTAGTATTAAAATTTGGTTTTTGGGATTAGTAAAAGTAGAAGTAATTGTAGTAGTAGTAATAGTAATAGTAATATAGTAGTAGTAGTATAGTAGAGTAGTAGTAGTAGTAGTAGTAGTAGAGTAGAAATTTTGTAGTAGTAGTTAGTAGTAGTGTAGTAGTAGTAGTAGTAGTAATTGTTGTTGTATTTAGTAAGTAGTACAATAATTGTTTTTGTTTAGTAGTATAAAATTAATTGTTGTTGTATTCAGTAGTAGCAATAAGTAGTTGTGTAGTAGTATGTATTTAGTAGTAGTAGTAGTAGTAGTAGAAAGTATAGTAGTAGTAGTATTAGTAGTAGTAGTAGTAGTGAGTAGTTAGTAGTAGTAAAAACAAGGAAAAAACATGCCCAGAAGCAGGAAGCTGCTATGTGTCACGACCATCATATTGTAAAGGCCCGTATGCATGAAGGAACAGGTGCACTTCTTAGCGGGCGACGAACCTAGGCGTACAACCCTCGCTCGTCCGTGCTCAGAACATTATTAGCGTACTACCCTAGCAACAATACTAGAGGTAGAAGTAGTGGTGATGGCAGTGGTAGTGGTAGTAGTAGTGTTAGTGGTGGTTGTGGTGGTAGTGGTTTAGTAGTGGTGGTGATGGTAGTGGTTGTAGTGGTGGTAGTGGTGGTGGTAGTGGCAGTAGTAGTGGTAATAGTAGTGGTAGTTATTCTAGTGGTAGTAGTAGTAGAAGTGATAGTAGTAGTAGTAGTAGTAGTAGTAGTAGTAATAGTAGTAGTAGTAGTAGTTGTAATGGTATTAGTTGTAGTAGTAGTAGCAGTTGCAGTTGTAGTAGTAGTAGTTGTTGTTGTTGTTGTAAGCTTAGTAGTAGTAGTAGTAGTAGTATTAGTAGTAGTAGTAGTAGTAGTAGTAGTGGTATTGGTAGATTAGTAGTAGTAATAGTAATAGTAGTAGTAGTGGTAGTAGTATTAGTAGTAGCAGTAGAAGCATTAGTAATAATAGTAGTAGATGAAATAAAGAAATAAAGAGACGATACAGAAGAACAAGAAGAAGAAGTTGCAGCAGAAGAAGAAAATGAGGCCAAGAAAGAATATGAGAAAAGAAGAAGAATAAATAATAATAATAAAAAATAATAATAATAATAATAATAATAATAATAATAATAATTAAAAAAGAAGAAGAAAAAAAGAAGAAAAGAGAGAAGAAAAAGAAAAGAAAAAAGAAGAAGAAAAAGAAAAAGAAAGAAGTGGTCTTGTAGTAATATGAAAAGAAGAAGAGTAAGAACAAGAACAAGAAGAAGTATTAGCAGAAGACGATAATGAGACCAAGAAGGAACATGAAAAGAAGTATAAGAATACAAGGAATGAGACATAGCATGAAATCAGTAACAACAGCAACAATAACGGCATGTGTCTTCACTAACTACCCGCTCCCCTCCCAGTACAGACACTGACCTTTAAGTTCCACGTTATCACCCTTTGGTCATTATTGAGCAGTCTTTCAGGAGGGTAACTCTAGTTTCCAGTGAATCAGAACTGACACACACTTCAACAGCGGTTGCATCCCTTCACGTATCGATCGCTCCAGCCTACCACTTAAATAGTGCATGCAGAACGTAATTTCGTTTCACATTGCACGCTGGGCGCAATTCAATTTTCTAGTTACACTCTTCTTTCTTCTCGCATTCAATGTGTTGTTTTCTGTTTTCCTCCAGTGTTCCAACGACATAAGTGCGTTATTGTTTTGTTTTTTACGTTTTAATCTGTATTTTTTAAAACTAACTGTATGTCCTTGGGGTTGATTGCAACGTCCTGCAAGGACGCGCAACTAAATAAATGCCATTGGTAGGACTCACGGTAACGCAGTGACTAACTTGCTTGCATGTCGGTCTGATGGTCCTCGAATCCTCTCGAAGCATTGATATTATTCAATGCTTGCTTGCTTGCGTTCTCTGGCTGTGAACTCCAGCGTGAAGTCCTGTATGTCGGATGAAGACATCCTGTTGTCCAACATCAGGGGTGATGTCATACGGACCTGAGTTTGCGTGAGTATCCGTTGTCCCTGTCTGACTTATTGGTATCAGACCTGGTGGTTCCTCGCCATGCCGGCAGATACTCTCCGACTTTCGGAAGAATCAGCGATCCTCTACGTTAGCCAGTACCCCGAAGGGACCTATTGCCTGGGACGCACAACTAGGACGTGTTTAGTAGGTCTTGGCCGGTATAGAATCTGACCCATGTGTTTGGAAACACCTCTGGTCCCGTTATTATTCACTAAATCTGGGCTCCTATGCCCGCCCTCCCAGGAAGTTATGGGTAAGTAAAGACCCCGTATACTATTGATATCACTAATTGAATACCGACAGATCTACAATAAAAACCTTGCACTATATACCCTCGGCCACGGGTTCAAGGCCCGGGCTTACCGATTGCCAAAGTGAGGGAACGATTAGCCACCTATTCATACGTGCCCTCAGACGTACAACATGTAATGGCGCTGTCACAAAAGACAGATCCATGGCAGGGAACTACTTCGTGACAATCTGTTTGACTTGTATCACCCTTTACCCAATTCCTACTGGCGTGACAAGGGCTTTCATTTCTTATATTCCTTTATTGCCAGATGTTGCGTTCTAGCTAACATCTCACCAGAAATCGTGGATCAGCTCTGTGCTCCTCTTTCGACCGAAAACCACGTGGCCAAACTATCCAGATATTTACTTCTCTGCCTTCCTCTTGTTCTTTTCCCCTCATCTTGCCATTGTCTCAAGTTTTTCTTCTCATAACGTGTCCAAAAATGGTGAAGGTCTACGTCTAATTTCTGTAATCATTTGAAAGTTTTCATTTGTTTTTGTAGGACCTGGTCATTGGATTTTCTGTCTGTCCTTGGTATTCTTTGCATTTCCCTCAGAAACAACATTTCACAACCATTAGATGTTTTTTCAGCGTGTCTACTCTTTTCCCAAAGTAAGGTCTCAATTTTCAGTCAAAGAATGATTTTTAAACCGCGGCATCAACAATTCTTCGACATTCTGTTGTAGATCGAAAGATGTACCAAAAAATATCGCCCCTTTCCCTCCCGTAGGAAACCCAGTGGTAATGATTGGGTTCCGACTGTGACCCAGTTTCCCCAACGGTATATTTGGCGATTATGATGACAGGTTATGCAGTTATCACTCCACACACACTCATCACATGCAGCAGGTCATTTCAGACGTCGCTCTCATCCACATTTTTCTCGATCTCTTTCCATTTCTCTCGCTTCACGCACCCCCATGTCCAAGGTGTCGACAGTCTCCTCGTGCTGGTCGCCCTCCCCCCCTCTCATCCAAGTTTTCTCGATCTCTTTTCCATTTCTCCCGCTTCACGCACCCCCATGCCCAAAGGGGTTTTCTCAGTCTTCTCGTGCGGGGCGCTCCCCCCCCCCCCCCCCACCTCTTTTTCCCAGGAAACATGCCCTCTGTCACTGTTCTTTCCAAGCCACTGTTGTTTTATTTTCTTTTTTGTTTGCATATCCTTTTATAGGACATCGCAGCCAACACCACATTCTGCCGGTCATCTCTGGCAAGTTTACGTTCAGTATTTGCAAGCCACTGTTTAATTGGCCAAATTATTTTAGTTTCCGAGAAACGACACTGTTTATAAGCCACTTTTTGTCGATGTTCAGATTTTTGTAGAGTTTCAGAATTTCTCTTCTTCTTGGTCGTCCACGATAATCTAAGAAGTTTTATGTAAAAGCTCATAATCCTCAGTTTTTCCTTCTTGGTCGTCCACGATAATCTAAGAGTTTTATGTAACGGCTCATAATCCCCAGTTTTCCTTCTTTAGTGATTGAGAAATGGTCCGTGACTGACATCCATATGTTGGTAATGGAGAGGCTCATGTTCTCCAAACATTCTACCTTGTTTGCTGGTATCGTGCCACAGGTTGTTAATACCGTTTAATCTGTGCATTTCTATGGCTAGCCCGCGTCTGACATTTCTTGAACAGTCCCAAATGTTGTAGATTACGGAGCTAAGATGTTCAAAGTTAATGGCATTTTAAAGTATTAAATCTGGCGTCTCCGTGGCGAAGTGTTTCATTTCAGTTACACACGGCTGAGTCTCTTAGGCAAATGAACACATACTTCGTTAAATAAATGTTAGAGATCTATGACCAAAACTATTGTCTTTTATACTGAAGAAACATATACATTCGCAGGCAAGTGAACACATACTTCGTTAAATAAATGTTAGAAATCTATGACCAAAACTATTAAAACTATTGTCTTTTATACTGAAAAAAACATATACATTCGCAGGCAAGTGAACACATACTTCGTTAAATAAATGTTAGAAATCTATGACCAAAACTATTTTGTTTTATACTGAAGAAACGTATACACGTGGCCGGAAATGAGAGTTTGAATAAAAACGTAATTGTCCGTGTCTTAATGGTTTAACACTGTATCAGTCCTGCTTTATATTCGATTTTTAAATGCACAATCCGAGTACATCGTTTTAAAATCTTGAAAAACCACAATTAGAAATGCATACTAGTAATTTGATTAATCAATTGTGTAAACCTGTGACACGAATAGCAGAATCGTGTATGGCGATTTGTGATTTGCTTCATATGCTAAGTTTCTCACTGCATTGAGTTTCAGATGGGGAGGCTTTAGCACAGTGGCTCTCACGCTTGACTGCGGACTCGGTTGTCATCAGTTCGAATTCACATCCAGGCGGGTTTTTACATTGACTTGGATTCCCAGATCGACTTGAACTAACATGTGTTCTAGGAAATGTGTTCAGAAGTTAAGGTGGTCGGTGTTGCATTGACTGTATCACTTCTGGAGTGTTCTATAAATTTATGGCGCTAGAACCATATAGCACTTAGCGTGTGAGACGTCAGTTGGTGCGAGATGGTGGAAATGACTATGTGTTCAGATGTATCCACTGTGAACGAACATTTATAGCACGAATTGGTCTGATCAGTCACATTCACTACCACGATGGGGTTTAGTTATTATGCTTTTTCTTTGAAGCACAGAGCAACATACTATCGTCTGTCAACACGGCAATGTATCAGTAGTAGTAGCAGCAGTAGTAGTAGTAGTAGCAGCAGCAGCAGCAGCAGCAGCAGTAGTAGTAGTATATAACAAATACTCCCCAAGGAGTTGAAAGATCCTTTTTAACTCCGTGATAATGAGAGCCTCTTTGATATTCTTTATGAAATCGTTGATGATCAGTTGAGGAGCACATACAGTCCTTCGACTCTCAGTTTGCCGTTTACAGAGAGAAAGCTACCCTACACCACTTCTACTAGAATTCGAATGACCTCAAAGGATTTCATTGTCAGCCTTCACAGAGATTCTGTTAGAGTTCCAATCTCCTAGAAGAGTGGTTCTCAACCGGTTCTCAACCCCACGGAAGGAATTCGGAAGGACCGGCGCTCATACCATTGTATGGAAACTAATACAAGGCGGTCTGCTTCTAAACCGCCGGAAGCTGTGTTTCGAGCGCAATTAAGTTAGTTAGTCGACAGATCATCCTCATTGCACATCGAACCATTCAGTTCATAAGTTCTCGGATCCCCTGTCAGTAAATCCCGCAGCGTGCAGCGGCTCGCGACACCAGTTCTGTGTTGGTTTATTAGTCTTCTTTGACTTCCTGCATAGTGTTCTTGTCTGGCCACACCTCTTTTAACTTGCTGTTCAGACTCACCATGGTTGTAGATTCACTATCAACACTTGGTTCTAGCAAAAGTCTTACTTCTCGAAGAGCATTCAGTATATCAGCCTAGTCCATGGCTCGTCCGCCTTCCACAGTAGCCTTAACCGCAAACCTCTTAGCCTGCTCATTTCCTTGTACACCCGCATGCCCTAGCACGAGAATGAAACTAATCTTTACCAGCCTAGACCGTCCCAGAGACACCAACCACTGTTTTCTTGTCCAACCCATCTCTATCTTCCTGAGCATACTCATTGAATCACTAAGGAAGCATTTCCGAAAAAAGGTCTTTGTCTTGAGCCATGTTATTGTTTTACTTACTATCATGACTTCCGTAGTAAGACTACTAGTGGTCAACGCAAAATCTTCCTTCACAATTCTCCCTCCAGCTTGAGCCGTAAAGGCCCATGAACTTTTCACGCGTCGAACGACCGAACGGAACCATCGATATAAATGATAGCATCACCCTCAAAAGAGTGTTACGCAATCACGAATTGCGTCCGTAACCTCTTAATCACAGAGCCGACTTATAAAACAGGAGATCTGTTATGACTGGACATGGGTAATCTCATCATCATATCATTTACAGTTCAATAAAGTAGCAATATATGGATCTCATTGAATGATAGAATGTATGAGAGGAAATAGAAAAAAAAAGGGCAGAATGTCCAATTCTAAACCCTTTGAAAATAAAGACGTTCATTCGTTCGTTCGTTCGTTCATTTACAGTTCAATAAAGTGGCAATTGAAACGAGAAAAAGAGTGTTGAGATTCTACATAGAACCTGTACTTTTATATGGATGTGAAGCTTGGACAATGAGCAGTCAGGCTGAAAAACAGCTGATGGCTGTAGAAATGTGGTTTCTGGAGGAAAATGCAAAGAATACCACGGACAGCCAGAAAGATCAATGAACAAGTCCTTCAAGAAACAAATGAAGATCGTAAACTGATTAGAGACATTAGACGTAGACAGTCACAATTTTTTGGGCATGTTATGAGAAGAAATGATTTGGAGAACTTGGTGACAACTGGTAAGATCGAGGGGAACAGACCAAGGGGAAAATCTAGAAGCAAGTACCTGGATGGCTTGGCCTTGTGGCATGGTCGAGACAGAAACACTGAGCTGATCCACGACTCTGGTGATCGAGTGAGATGGCAGAACATGACCGCCCACGCTTACTGGCATGGCACATGATGGTGTCGTGAAATGCTGAATGTTAGTGATTCCCAGATCGACGACTGTATACAGCGAACACCCAGGGAGCAGAAGGGTTAATGAAACAGAAGGATATAAACAACGGATTGACCAGCGCATGTGTATGTAGGTCAAGGCGGGAGAGTCGACTACAACACAGGTGACCTGTAGAGTGGAAAAATTGGGTTTGCTACAAAGACAGACAGTATCATGGACCAGCCTATTGCGTTCTGGAGGTAGGTTTGCGACTAAGACTGGACAGCAGAATGCGGTTTGGTTGTATTAAACAACGGAAAAGTTCGAGATCAGAAATTTTCCACTGACAAGGGATAATGAAGTCTGAATTTGCTTTGTCCAGCAATGTCAAGGATTATGCGACATAGACTGACCTATAAAGAGTAGCCACTTTCTTTGTCAGTTTAGTGTGTGTATTCCCAACTGGACGAGAAGATAGAATTATGTGTCCTGTAATGAAAAGAAATATCCTCCCTTATAATGGGATAAAGTGCTTGGATGCGGATAAATTTCGATTCGTGGATTTACATTAATTCTATAAAGGAACATAGATGCCTAAATAAGGTATATTAGAGTATAGTTTTAGAATAGGAATATAGATATTAGTGAAGTGCATTTAACATTGTTTCTATTAGTAGGAATAGTATAGATGTTGGGTGAATCTTCTATCCTATGTCAGAGTGGGTTTTTTCGGAAGCTTTTCATTTCGGCTGGAGGAAAAGACACTCACATAGGGGAGAAGAGGAAGCAGACACAAATCTCACTATTAAATGTATCTCAACCAGGTTTCCATACCAGTGCGAGACGTATCAAATAAGAGAATACAGATGGCTGTGGTCCAGATCACTCAGTGTTGATAACCCACAAGAAAGCCCTATAAAGTAATAAAGCACGACACTTGTGCAGGAGAAAAGAAAGAATAGAAGTCTCACCGGAAGAATTAAGGACGACAGAGAAAGAATAATAAAGATAAGATGAGCTAATGGAAAAGCTCAAATGACTCAATCTCATAGAGTAGCAAAGTGCGTACCAAGGGCATATATCAATTACAAAATATCGAGTGTAGAACTTTTACAGAACACTAATAGAACATTTTAGAATCTCGATGTGTTTTTCCAGAATGGATTAAAGAACGCTATACGAAAACAACGAACATTCATTTTAAGCGGACAGCAAATAGTGAGCGGGTTAAGTACATTGATACAGTGGTGAACATTTTCATTACAAAGAACGGATTTATCTACAGACTAAAGCAGACGGAGCCGTCAGGGTGAGATCGTTCTGTGGTGTCTATATATCGTCCTGTACTTTAGCCGAGAGAAGAGACGAGAGAAAGACACGAAGACTATCTATCAACATCTTATCTAGCAGCCACACCAGAAGAACACTAGCAACGACACAGACAATACCCATCCATACACAAGACATAGTTTTATAAATAAATCTTTTATTTAATGTTAAAAAGAACTGTTGTCGGAATATGTGTTGAGGGAAAAATAGAGAGAGTGAAAGAAAGGGATATATGGAGGTGTGACATACTGTCTCCAGTCGCACCAGCTTACAGACGATTATTAATAGCGGTTCTTGGAAAGACTGATTTCATGTGTGAGAGACTGGCACTACCTTGTATGGGAAGGAATGCCCGCACTCAGATAGAGGCAAGGAATGTGCCCATAGCTCAGAATAGCCTGGGATAATCTGGTAAAACTTCCCGGCGGGACCAGACCTAGTCACTTGAGTCTGGCAGCTTCAACCATGTAGACGTGTTTTTTCCCGGGAGGGGTAGCCCTTTTTGGGGGCTATTTTCGCCTCTATGTTGCATTGGTGAGCATATATATATATGTTTTTTCTTTGAATGATAAGATTTGTGTTAACTATTTAATACAATCTTTGTTGGATATGAAAAGTCATACTACATGTCATGTATGTATTTTGGTGGGCTTTGCTACGGCATCATTACTTCTGTAAGAAAGCCGGCCTGAGATTTGAACGTCTATACCAATGCCCTATATTCCTATGTTTACAATTCTTATCCAATTCTTATCATGCTATGATCACTACTTCATCTTCTTTTGAAGAGTATGATGTCTCTGTAAATTCTGTACTGTGTCTGCAGAGGTCAATCTATCTTCAACTTTGGTTCACTCCCAATTCAGGGAAGAACTTCGCTTTACTTGACTTATGCCTGGTAGAGTGTTCAGGTGTTATATAATGCCTTTGTTAAAGATTCAGTTACTGTACGCACCTATATATATTGTGTGTGTGAATCTTTACTTTATCTGTGTACAGAGTATGCCGGGGACGGAACCTATATTTGGTGTGTATGACAGCCTGGGGTCACAGATAAGACACCCCATTGCTTTTGTCGAATTTTGGTGGATCATGGATGTCGTGGCTCAATCATATTTATGAGAACGGTTCACATACCTCAATACTCATTTTTACCTGCCGTAAATCGTGCAGTGTTAGCCACTTGCCGCTATGACAAGTCATTGGCGCCAATATGGCCACCCCTTCGATTTTAATCACACACCCCACCCCGTGCATGTTGTATAACAGATTGTGTCCTCCAAATTAATGGAGTGTTTGTATGTGGGAGAATATATCTCCATTTGGTATCTGTGATGTCCTGTTCGGTGAGGTTGGTCGAGTGTTCAGGGTACCGCCCCACTTTCCCGCCAAATATACCCATACGATACAGGCCACAGGTATACCATTTCAGGGGAGGAGGATGTCCTCTCCCTATATATGTTCCATTGTTGTCTCTGTGAGTCTTATGAGCTCACTTACTAAGCTAGATTATTCATAGCTTGTCATTTTTGATTTGCAGGCAAATGAGGCAACCGACGGGGAACAGTTTGGTCTGATATTTGGCTAGATCTAAGCCGCTTTTTTTGTCTACACCATCTTGATGATTTTTTTTCCAAGTCAAAACAATATTGGCTTGGGTGTGCAGAGGAGAAATCAGTCTGCACTTAGGGACCTCCGTCATTCCTTCCAATTACTGGGAGGCCGGGGGAAATAATCCCCTATTTTTCATCAAGACCTGGACGAAACTCCAGACGGAGTTATCTCCATTTTTGGTTCAACTCCTCATGGCAGGTGAAGAGAGATGGCGCCCATTTTATCCCTGTAATATCAGGAAGTATATTCTGCAACTTATGGACTGGAGGTGTCTCTCGATGTGAAGAGTCATACTTATTGGAGTGAACTTCGAAACCAGCACGGATCTTCCTGTGGTACAATGTCCCCACTGCGACATTGTGGATTCCTCTTTTTCTTGCGACGAAGCAGGTACCCATTTATATTCCGGGAAGCCGCATATCGATGTTCAGCTAGAGATGACACTAACGCATAGAGAGTTCTTCGTTCGCTGGAAACCCCAGCAACTTGGTTGAGAGTCTGTGCTTTATTCTTCCAGAATGTTGGGAGAGGGGCTTCTTATTCTTCCTGGGGAATCAGGGAAGTTATAGATATGCCGCAGTCACAGATGGAATGGTTCTTTTCTTCTGAGAGGTCGTCATAGTCTTCAGTTTATATGAACCCAGCTACACTTCTCTAGGGTTGTTAAATGTCGTGCTGAGACATTTGAGACTTCATCGTTTTCCCAGATTACGCATGCACGTCTTACCAATTACTGGAAATCACCTGGAGAGATTCAACTGGCTTCTGACCCATACTCAGGGATAGTCCTTCCTTTATCAACAACTCCAGTACGTCGTTGGAGCATTCGTGCTACAACTTGTCCTAACTGATGGACGTTTTTATCAAGGGTTGCAATCCCTTATTTTATGCAGATATAGTTTTATCCTCTCGAAACCAAGTCCAGATTGAGTGATCCAGACTTCAAGTCATGCACCATCATCAATTTTATAGAAGGGACCATTTGAGAACAGTTCCTCTTTTTTGTTGGTCAATCATGACTGACTTTTATCAATAACAACGATCCGCATCACCATTACCTTGATCAGTATCCAGAGAACCTTTGTTTACCTCAGTGGCACAGTGTGGAGTTTGGTCAAAATTAGGATGGGAGAGCCCAGCTGTTTTAGCGGTAGAAGAGGAAGAGGAGTAGGGTAGAACAGTATAAGTGTCATCATCGAACTGTTGGTGTGGGAGAAGAAAGACAGTGTAGAGAAGCCCGGTGTGGAGGGACTCTACATTCTCCTGATGTTTTTAGATTATCAGTACATACATTATTTGAGAAGGTATATTTTTGGTTGACGTTTATATAGAGTGTACGGGAGACAGAGTCTCAGATACCAGCTTATGAGTCTGTCAATAAACATATATGTTCGTCAGGAGAGTTTTTCATTGTCTACGTGACCAGTGTTACACTGTTTGTTGTCGTAGAGAAATGTGCTACTGTGTTTATATATATATATATATATCTGCAGAGAATCCAGTGGGAGGTCGACCAACACACAGTCTCAGATATTTTATTCAAGGATAACAACTTGATAGAGATCTGTGGTTAAGTGGCCTATTCTCTGTTTTAGTCTTCAGGAAAGTAGTTTACCTTGTAATGTGGGTGGGGTCTATTCGACCATCATCCCATTCTTCTTTCAAAAGAGCCAATAACTACTCTATTCCTGGAGTCTTTTAGGAAAGAAACTGTCTCGAATCAACTGCCTATTCGGCGAACCTGAGGGACCAAATGAATCATATTACCCTAGACTTTATTTCAGCCCATTGTATATGGTGCTCACACTTATTATCCCACAGGAGGATAAGACGGAAGAGAGGAGTGTAGACAAAAAGTCAGTAACTAATCCCAACAGATAATCAGGTTAAAGATGTGCATGTTGATTCCAATCTCCTCTCGAGGAAATAACAGCACATAAAATGGTGGGAGCAGCGGGATACGTACATACATAATACTCATATGACCTAAAAGCATAAAGAGGCATATGCATAGAGAGAGGTACATGCATATTGGCACAGGCATAGCGGAGTACCTACATGTTGGGACATACTGATTGGAAGGAATATAAGTATATATTGATGACTTTTAATGGAAGGACGTCCATTGGATATATGGTGCCATTACATATATGGTAGAAACATTTCATTAATGCTGGTGACTTTGCAGTGAGAAAGTTCCAGACAGAGTGAATGTGGATAGGTGGTAAGACATTACATACTTAGTCACACGGTCACACGTCTACATAAGTCTTTATCCTATATCTCCTCTTGTGGATGAGAGAGTGGTTGTGATGTACGGTGGGGTGTCGTAGGTTTATAATATTAGATAGACATAGATAATGATATAGGTTCTAGGTGGAATATAATTGTATAGTGAGTACTTCTTTTCTGCCTTGAGGGATCTTTACTCAACGTGCTGACTTATCTGCTGTAACTATGGCAACTCCTAAAGTAACTACAGCAGAACTGAGAGCCAACGGGGAGGAAATTGGGTTAGCTGGTACCGAGCTAACTGATTACATACAAGAAAGAGAGAGAGAGATTCGTAAAGGGGAAAGAGAAGACCGGAAAGCCGAGTTGGAAGTGAGAAAAATAGAGGTGGAGACCAAACGAATGGAAATGGAACAAGAGGCCAAGAAACTAGAACAGGAGACCAAGCGACTGGAACTGGAACAGGAGACCAAGCGACTGGAAATGGAACAGACTGCCAGGAGACAAGAAATGGAACATGAATACCGCTTGAAAGAGTTAGAACTCAAGACACAAACTAAGGGTGAAATAGATGCAGCAGAAGGAAGTTCATCTTCACCTGGGGCAACCTACATGACTGGACAGGGTTACCATGCCATGAAGTTTCCTTTAGCAGTCTACGATGAAAGTAAAGAAAAGATATTCCAGTTTTTGGATCGGTTCGAGGCTATGGCAATCGCTATGGGACTGGAAAGATCCAGATGGGCTCTTAAAGTATCCCAGGCGTTACGTGGTTCAGGGTACGAGGTCTACACACGCCTACCACCAGGACAGGAAAATCAGTACGAGGAATTAAAAGCAGCTTTGATGAAACATTATGAAGTCACAGCACAAACATATCGGAAAAAGTTTAGATCGTCTAGACGAGAGCCGGGAGAGCTATTCGCCGCATACAGTCTAAGGCTGAAATCCTATCTCCAGAAATGGATGGACTTGGCAGAATTCCAGAGGGATTATGAGAGTCTCGAAGAGATGATGGTGGTAGACCAGATGCGAAAGCAAATGTCGAAACCTCTCAGAACGTTCTTGGGAGAACAAGGGGCGGAACGGATTGATGTGGTGAATAAGCTAGCTGAACGATTCGTGGAAGTACATGGTGAAACTGAGGAACTAAGTACACAAACCAAAGGTCAGGAGAAAACAGAGAAAAAGAAACCTAAAAACTGGGAAGGAGAAAAAGGGGAACCTTATATAAAGCACACAGAGGAGAGTTCAGAGAAGGTGAAGGTAGGAAACCAGAGCACCTCGAATTCTCAAGCGAAACGACAGTGGTCTGAAAAATGGTGTTCATTTTGTAGGGCGGCCTCCCACAACACAAAAGACTGCAGATCGAAACCTAAAAGTTCTTACTTCGCAGCATGCAAGGTGATTCCTACATCGGTGATCACAGACAAGGCTGAGGTCGGCGAAGGAGGAAAGGAACAAAAAGGACACAGGGAAACTAGGAAGGGAACAGAGTGCACTCACTGCCAGTCGACAACACATAATACTGTGGACTGCAGATGCAAGGCAAAACACGCCAATTGCATAACCAACCTCGAGGAATCAAAAGAGGAAGGCAAGGAAACGGTCAAGGAGATGAAAGACACTCAGGACCAAGAGAGACCACCTGTGGTTGAACTTATTGAAGTCAATGGCCAGCAGGTTGCTTGTCTCTACGATACCGGTTTGGATGGGGAAGCGGTGGTGGACGCCAGCTTAGTAAGCCCAGACCAACTTACAGGGGAGACCATAGAAATACAGCCGGCAATGAGGAGTGCTGTTACTATGACGCTGCCAATCGCCAAGGTGGAGATTAAATCCAGGTACGTCACGGGCATTATTCCAGCTGCTGTATTATCTGACTCCAAATTATTATCTGGCTACAAAGACAGACAGTATCATGGACCAGCCTATTGCGTTCTGGAGGTAGGTTTGCGACTAAGACTGGACAGCAGAATGCGGTTTGGTTGTATTAAACAACGGAAAAGTTCGAGATCAGAAATTTTCCACTGACAAGGGATAATGAAGTCTGAATTTGCTTTGTCCAGCAATGTCAAGGATTATGCGACATAGACTGACCTATAAAGAGTAGCCACTTTCTTTGTCAGTTTAGTGTGTGTATTCCCAACTGGACGAGAAGATAGAATTATGTGTCCTGTAATGAAAAGAAATATCCTCCCTTATAATGGGATAAAGTGCTTGGATGCGGATAAATTTCGATTCGTGGATTTACATTAATTCTATAAAGGAACATAGATGCCTAAATAAGGTATATTAGAGTATAGTTTTAGAATAGGAATATAGATATTAGTGAAGTGCATTAACATTGTTTCTATTAGTAGGAATAGTATAGATGTTGGGTGAATCTTCTATCCTATGTCAGAGTGGGTTTTTTCGGAAGCTTTTTCATTTCGGCTGGAGGAAAAGACACTCACATAGGGGAGAAGAGGAAGCAGACACAAATCTCACTATTAAATGTATCTCAACCAGGTTTCCATACCAGTGCGAGACGTATCAAATAAGAGAATACAGATGGCTGTGGTCCAGATCACTCAGTGTTGATAACCCACAAGAAAGCCCTATAAAGTAATAAAGCACGACACTTGTGCAGGAGAAAAGAAAGAATAGAAGTCTCACCGGAAGAATTAAGGACGACAGAGAAAGAATAATAAAGATAAGATGAGCTAATGGAAAAGCTCAAATGACTCAATCTCATAGAGTAGCAAAGTGCGTACCAAGGGCATATATCAATTACAAAATATCGAGTGTAGAACTTTTACAGAACACTAATAGAACATTTTAGAATCTCGATGTGTTTTTCCAGAATGGATTAAAGAACGCTATACGAAAACAACGAACATTCATTTTAAGCGGACAGCAAATAGTGAGCGGGTTAAGTACATTGATACAGTGGTGAACATTTTCATTACAAAGAACGGATTTATCTACAGACTCAAGCAGACGGAGCCGTCAGGGTGAGATCGTTCTGTGGTGTCTATATATCGTCCTGTACTTTAGCCGAGAGAAGAGACGAGAGAAAGACACGAAGACTATCTATCAACATCTTATCTAGCAGCCACACCAGAAGAACACTAGCAACGACACAGACAATACCCATCCATACACAAGACATAGTTTTATAAATAAATCTTTTATTTAATGTTAAAAAGAACTGTTGTCGGAATATGTGTTGAGGGAAAAATAGAGAGAGTGAAAGAAAGGGATATATGGAGGATAAGACGGAAGAGAGGAGTGTAGACAAAAAGTCAGTAACTAATCCCAACAGATAATCAGGTTAAAGATGTGCATGTTGATTCCAATCTCCTCTCGAGGAAATAACAGCACAGATGGATGGATGGAACGTGGCAATATATGGATCCCATCTCATCATCATATAGTTCAATAATGTAGCAATATATGAACGTCTTTTACAATTTGCCGGTGTCATGGCTCAGGGGCTGTGATCCCATGTCTCCATTTCCTTGATATACCGGGAAGAAGATTCGAAATCAGCCGCACACTATTTAGAAACAGACTTCCTTGCGCTGATCTCGATGGTATTAGTGTCTGCTGTACAGAAATCAGTGGCAAACTACTGAACGTAAACAATTGTCTAATACATCACAAACAGTCAGGAAATGTTGCGGTTGATTGTGACGTCTGGTAAAGAACATGCAACTAACTTTTAACTGATACAATTGCTTTGTGAAGTCATTCGTGATTAGTTGCCCACTTTGTTATCTGCATCAGTTCAAGTTATATCTTGTTTTACCATAAAATGCATCCGCAACATTTCAAGTAAGATTGCTAAATATTTCTCACGTATCACATCCTCTAAATTGTAATTTGCTACAATGTGTGGCCACAAGTTGGAGCTGCCGAGAGCGTCGCATAAAACACTAACTCCGTAGCCCCAGCGATGTGATCCGAGAGTCTCCGAGAAAACGGTAATTGTGAACCGAGTGACGTAGTCCGGATTTAAACCTACAACCTTCGAAACACTAGGCAGACGACTTAACCCCTTGGCCTGAGACACCCACAACCCTCAGTTGTTGTTGTAAGACTTCAGCAGAGCTCGTAAACTCCAGGGTTGATACATCGTCATAAAATAACTGTGGGCGGTATCCTTCAGTACGCTTGAAGTTATTCTCCAGTCTTACTCTCATTAACTTAGCTATGCAGTATTCTCTTCTTAAGTTAGCTACTTTGCAGTCTTCCCCTTCTTAAGTTAGCTATTCCCCAGTCTTTTCCCCTCACCCAAGTTAGCTATTCCCCAGTCTCCCCTCTTTAAGTATTCTGATGTTGACAGCGATGTCCTGTAAAGGATATGCGAAAAAAAAAATGGTCCAGTGCTCCCTTCCTTAAGCTATTCTGCAGTCTCCCCTGCTTAAGTTAGCTATTCTCCAGTCATTCCCTCTCACCCAAGTCAGCTATTCCCGTTTCCCCTCCTTAAGTTAACTATTCTCCAGTCTTCCCTTCCTTAAGTTAGCTATTCTGCAGTCTCCCCCCTGCTCCCTTTAAGTTAGCTATTCTGCAGTCCTCCCCTCCTTTGAAATTAGATGGTGACTCGACACACTGAAGCCATTAAATCCGTGAGATCCTCATCTCATCCTAACCTAACGGATTCAGATGTAGCTCAGTTCATCCGACCGCAGTTTCACAATCACAACATTCCTGAGATTCAGGCCAGCATATTGTGGAGTGAACTCCGCGGAGTGACGGTCCCCATTGATTGTGCCATATATAGCCGTGATCTGAAGAAAATGCTGTTTTCTGGGGGAAACAATTATCTTGCAACATTTTGTGTAGCTGTTAGGGGCGGAAATGTTGAGGTAGCTGTGGAACTGGGTTGGTTCTGCAGCCTATTGTTTAGTTGCTTCAGTGTCAGGATGTGCATTGCTATTTTATAGATATTGTATTTCAAGAAGGTTATTCTATCATCTTTTAAAACATGTCGTATCAATACAAAATTGGGACCTTAGGGAGAACAAACAATTTGGTAACCACTATTTTAATAACATTTCTTTGCATTTAACCATAGAAGTAACAAACAATACGTTGCATAGTCTATTGACTGGCTTATTTTGCTGCATGTCGTCAGATGCATACTGCAATTATAGATCATATGAAGTGAATAGATGAATCATATGTGTGCTGAAAAACATAACACACATAGTTACTGAAATTGTTCGAATGTGAAGCCTTTGTTATCTCCACGGTAATCGCAGACTGAATATGAAGTCTTTGTGTATGGATAACACAGGTTTTAGATAACTAATGGTTACGGCTTTGGCACCTTACGAGATGCAGAAACATTTGTTAGGTAGACATTTACTCTGCTAGATGTAGTCAAAGAGAGTTGAACTGTAATAGGTTTTATGGGGCTCCCACGCTGAAGTGGAGAAAACGATGGGAAGTGAACTGCAGATATAGTATGACCAGTGAACTGAACAATATGAAAACGAAGAGGTTTGTGTAGGAAAAATACTCACCAAATTAACCTAAGACAAAAAAAAATGTGTATGAAACGTTTAAACCGGATATTTTCCAATTATTATAAGTAACATTAACATAACTAAATAAAAAGATGGAAGAGAGAATTGGAAGATCATGATCGCAGGTGTTTTCTCCTGACCAGGCACTTTAAGAAAAAGAGGAAGATGACAGAGGGGAAGAAGACAAACAAAGATGAAGAAGATGGTGCAAGAAATGAAATTAATACCAACTGTAGTAAATAAAAAAGTAAAGGACACCTTTAAATGCATGGAGAGGATTGAGCAAATAGTGCTAGGGTTCATATTTTATAGATCATTCGTCACTCGGTGGGTGATGTTGTCTCATTCTGGTCGTCTTTGCTTCAGGCTGATTCGACCTGGGAGCCTAAGTCAGTCTTTAATGCCCTCCCCCGTGTGGGTTCGAAACCATCAGTGTGTCCCATCTCAGCATGCATGTGTGTAACCTATGCTTTCTCTTCTAGACAGGAGACCTCATCCAAGGTAACGGGTATTTCGACCCTTGAGTAGATATTCTTTCTTAACAATGTTGCCAGGCCAGCCGCCTCACGGCCAATTCTTCGCGATTTCCAATTAGAGCCGAATTTTTAACGTGCACAGCGAGACCTCGCGTGTTTCGCTGTGAGGAGGCTAGGAATCCGAACTCATTATCCAAGAGATCATGGGGATTTGTGATATTAGATGCCAGTCGTTCTTGAAAATATTGCCACCTCTATGGTGACATCGAACCCGATACCTTTCGCGCCTGAGGCAGACACAGTAACGTCGCAGCCACGACGTGCTGTTTACAAAATGTGTAAACAACGCAGAGATTTGAAGCCCGAACTCTGTTTGGTAAAGCCATTTGGTTTGAACGTTAAACGGGAGAATATAAATAGGCATGCAGAAACCACGTGATGGTTGATGGTTCTGAGCAAGACGCTATGAGATGCTTCCCTCCCAACTCTAGCAACAGTTGCCTCCAGCAGGAAGCTGGCCACGTCACCGATCTTGAGTACTTCCGGTGTGAGGAACTTCGAGATTAAGGCGCCGGATGTGCGGGGTTTCTGGTAGGGACTTCTAAAATGCATTCTGGGAAGTTGGATGTAGAATGAACGCCGAGGATTTTCATTTCTGTTTCTGGGCTTTTAAAAGGAGAAGGAGTATTGTGGAGTACCGAGGCATATGAGAGAGAGAGAGAGAGTGGGGAGAGAGAGAGAGAGAGAGAGAGAGAGAGAGAGAGAGAGAGAGAGAAGAGAGGGAGAGAGAGAGAGAGAAGAGAGAGAGAGAGAGAGGGTTTAAAAGAACTAAGTTTGTTTCTAGTTAAGAATAGAGAACACAGCCACAGGCTTGCTAACAGCCAACCCCGATTTCTCATTGTTTGATCTTAAACAGATGATCAATATATATATATATATATATATATATATATATATATATATATATATATATATATATATATATATATAGAGAGAGAGAGAGGTAGATAGGTGGGTGGGTGGGTGGATTGAACGATCCTTATGTTCAGCGCGCGTGCACACACATATGCACACACACACACACACCACACACCACACACACACACACACACACACACACATATATATATATATATATATATATATATATATATATATATATATATATATATATATATATATATATATATATATATATATACATCCAGTAATGTTGATTGCCTGCCTGACTACTGTTTGTCATTTTGCCAATTTAAAAAAAAATCGACGTGCACCTGTATTTCCTAGCACTCAACAAAAGCATCTGGACAGGCATCAACCATGGATAAAACTGCTCTAGTAATAGTTTTCCGTAAATTAGTTTTAACTGTGATTTGATTTGTTACGTTACGTTATTCCCATAATTCAATAGTGCTTCTTTTCTCATCATGTGACCCAAACATGTTGATCGCATGCGTGACTACTGTATATCAGTGTGCCTGTTACAATAACAAAATTACATGCACCTGTATTTCTCAACAGACAACACAATCATCTCGAAATACAGCAACGATAGATAAAAATACTGTATAAATAGTTTTCAAAAAATTAGTTTTAACTTTGTTTTGTTACGTCCCGTTATTCCCATAATTCAATTTTGGGAAAAGTGTGGGTATCCTAGCGAGGTATTAAATGATCTTTCTTGTAAGGAACTCGTGAGATGTCCTCAAGAAAATCACTCCCCAAATGAGGGACAATCGAGTTTGGAAATGCTCTAAGAGTGCTTGCGGTTTACGTCAGAACTAACAGACACGGCTGAGTAGCTCTATTTCCAAGCTGACTGTTCTCTCTGGAGAACCGCCCAACAAGTCACAAATAAGACATTTTCATTGCTTACACTTCAATTTTCATTTTTAATTTAACTCTTTGCCAACTTCTTATCATCTGCATATAATTTCCTTTGGATGTTGGCCCTTCACAACAACTAGATAACAGCATTATGAAATGAAAAGCTTCTTCAAAAAGCAATCGTTCTTTCTGAAAATCAGTCTGGTTTCGCTTGAAACAGGTGGGTAGCCCACATTAGTGCTGCTAGGAAATTACCCAGTTATTACTCAATATTAGTAGCCGCGGGTTCAAATCTCTGTGTGCCTACAGCATTGTAGCCTACCGTGGCCTGCGATTTCTTCATATTTTCTTTATTTCTATGAGTGCCAAGAATACTCGTGAAATAACTGATTTACCTCATTTCACCTAGGAAAACATAAGATTGTGCAACTGCAATGTCAGAACTATGTATGAATTGGAAAAGACAGCTCACATATAATGAGGAAATGAAATACAGTATGGTGATTAGCACTTCGGGATTATGTGAAACTATATGGAATAGAACAGACAAAAAGCTTGTATATACACGTGAAACTGTGCTGTTTTCAGGTCGTATCTGATGAAAATGCTCCTCGCAGCGAAATAGTGGCTCTAGTGCTATCTAAAGACACAAAGCAGGCAGGGACTAATACAGTGGGAATCAGTGAATTCTAGACTAATCAAAATCAAATATTAAGGATTGACTAGACTGCGTCCTCTAAATGTTCTGAAGAATTTGAGTAGTGCCATCGTGGTCTCATAACTCGTTGAAGGGGAAATCACAACTGCATGTCCATGGAGTATAGAACAGGAAGCACAACATGTTGTGGGACGCAGAGGTGTTTCCAAGGCACCAGGGCTGGGTTCTATACTGGCCAATGATCTATTGACGCGTCCTCGCCGAGCGTCCTGGGCAAAGGTCCCTTCGGGGTCCTGGCTAAAGTCAGTAGGATCGTTGATTCCTCCGAAGTCGGAGAGTGTCTGCCTGCACGGCGAGGAACCACCAGTCTGCACACCAATAAGCCAGACATGGGACAACGGATACTCACGCAAACATCAGGTCCTGTACGACATCACACTGATGTTGGACAACAGGATGTCTTCATCCGACATACAGGACTTCACGCTGGAGTTCACAGCCAGCGAACACAAGCAAGCACAACATGTTGTAACAGTCGCAACTCGGTGGGGTCGAGTGTCCGCTGAGATAAGTGGACAACTCTACAACTGAGAAGAACAGCCACATTATCTTCACAAGTATTCATGGATAATCACATTTCAAGTCAGAAAACGACGGTAATGGGTATCTTCGACACCCTCCTTCGGTAAGGACTATCGTGAGCCACAGATGGCGTCAGATCGTTATCAAAATACTGATGAAAAAAAAATAAAGCAAGCTAATTTAGCATAGTCATGCTGAAAGTCATGCCATTAGCAGAAAAAAAAGGAACGATAGATACTGTATTAAAAGACATGACAAAAAAATTAAAGGTTATATCCTAGGAATGGGTGAGATGAGGTGGAAGGGATCTATGAAAACAATAACTGACACCCACAAAAATAATAGATTCAGAAAGTACTAGACACAAACATGGAGTAGTACTGTTGTTTCATAAGGAACAAGCTAAAAACAATAAATGATTATTGGTGATCTAGGACATGGTCCTTATGGTAAAAATTCAAAGCACATTGTCAATGTCATCTTCTGCTTATAGTGGCTTGCGGTGTTGGACAGGGGAGTCTTGAGCCTGAGGAATTAAGGCTGCCTGGCTATTGCAGTCGCCACGACTGTGCAGGTTAGGGTTTCCTTTTGCTCATGACATAAAAAAAAAAAAATCAACGACTTACCGATGATTCGAACCCGAGTCTTCCGAAGCAAAGCTCAACATCATAGCCACTCGGCCAGCCACTCCTCCCAGAGCATATTAACATATAAATATTTTACAAGTACGAGATATGATTAAATAACAAGCAGTAGTAAAATAAGAAATGCACAGATGTGTATGGTGGAATATAAACGGCAATATCTTAATCCGAAAAGCAAGAAATCACACTACATCTTGGAAACTTCATTGTAAAAGTAGGAAAGTAGAGAGTGGAAGATGTAGTTGGTGACTATGATTTGGGTAAAAAGAAACAAAAGTGGGTGAAACAACTGACAGAATGGGAAGAAATAAATGATGGAAACACTTGGTGTAAACAACATAATAAGCGACATCACACATAAAACACCCGATAAGAAAACATTCAACAAAATCGACTACATAAGTAAAGTAAAGGACACATCTTCACCTCTTTGAGGTGTAATGGGTAAATGGTACTAGCCCCGTATTTTTAAAGCCCAATCGATACTGGAAGGGTGATGTGATCAATATCACACAATCCTCCTTGTCTTCTCAAAACATTTCCTGGTACCATGTTATGCTGGGTCTACCAGGTCAATTTTACAAGTTCGCCTCGCTGGGAATTTCGAATCCATGGCCACTGGGCCGGGGCAAGCGTGTTAGCCCACTGGATGCATTGTCCAGTTATTGCTTGCAAATTAAAGATTTAGAAATGCATCGATAAATGTGACGACTCTGACTGTAAAAGTGATCGCATCCCAGTGTGTGGAGTAAACAAAAGTAAGATTGAAACGAGATTTATAAAACAGGTTAGTAACATTAAACGTAACACATATATTCTATGAGCAGATACGGAAATCGAAGAACGACGCAGAGTGATCGTGAGAAAACAAATACAACTGTTTACAAAATAAAAAAAACTGTTTTCTACTACCAATAGTAGCTTGCGGTATAGCACGCGGGGGGGGGGGGGGGGGGGGGGGGGGGGAGGGAAAGGGGAGGTGGGTCTTGAGCGTGAGGAATTAAGGCCGCCTGGCTGGTGCAGTCGCCGCGAACTGTGCAGCTTAGGATATTATGTTTGCCCCCGACAGAAACAATATCCACACCATACCGAAGATTCGAACTCGGATCTTCAGAGGGAGCACCCTACATTCTAGCCACTCGGCTAGCTGCTCATCACAGATACAACGCAATACATAATGTATAAAGAATTTGCACAACCCATTACACATCCTTATGGAAGTATCTGCAGATGATGAGCAGTACGCGAAGAATTAAAACCTCAGTTGGGAATTGAAATGCAAGCAGTAAAATAGTCTTCTCGGTGGAGTGGAGAACGTGTCCAGAGAGAAAAGTCGGCATGGAAGTAGAGGAATCCAGGCCAGTCTGTTTGGTTGCAATCAGCTCGGGCGTAAACTGCGCTCTTAGAGGATTTGAAACTACATTGTCCATCGTTGGAGGAGGGATTTTCTTGAAGACATCTCGTGAGTTCCTTACAAGAATGATAATTTAATACCTCGCAAGGATACCCACAGGTTTCCCTGAATTGAATTATAGTGTTAAGGGAACGTAACAAATCAAAGTTAAAACTAATTTTTAATACAGCATTTTTAACCATCGTCGCTGTCTTTCTTGAAAATTGTGTTGAGTATTGAGAAATACTGAAACATGGTAATTTCGGTATTATAACTGGCAAATAGCCGGTCTCCCTGGCCTAGGGTTTAAATGACTTTCTCCGTAATCCCGTTTATCCACGTAGAGTAACGCAGTGCGCGAGAATTGGAAGCGGTTCTCGCAGCGTTGGTAACTGACGGGATAACGTGAGCCGGCCGCTCAGAGAGCAATGGCAAACAACTGAGCGTAATCTTGCCAAGAAATCAACGATAGCGGTAAAATGCTGGTGTTGATAGCGATGTCCTGTAAAGGATATGCGAAAAAAAGAAACAACAACTGGCAAACTGATTTACAGTAGTTACGCAATGCAATCAACATTTTTGGGGTCACTCATGAGACGTATAACAGTGGAGCAATATTGCAATAACTAGTAAGATTAATAGAAAATCAATTAAAAGAAGGCATTGACAGAAGATTATTAACAGTCATAAAAGGCGACATGAAAAATAGTCTGTGTATCTGCATTTGGTCAAAACGTACATTGTTATATTAGAGTTTCCTTTAATTTCTGACAGGGTTCACCCACGGGTGGGATGAATATGATTGAGAAACTAATATGAAAATGATTGGGAGAACATTATGAATATGATTGGGAAAATTAATTTTAAGATTAAACTCCACACTCACCAAAGCTCTTAGCGACAAGAGCCGAGGTATTTACCGCCCACGGAGGCAAAAATAATACAGAAGAACTAATTGAGCCTGGCACAAGCGACTGGAGGAACTTTATCGGAAGATAATTCTCCGAACAAGCCACGAGTTAACACTTCCGTTCAAGGGATCTGCTTCTGTCATCATCTGTCTAGCTCAGGGGTCGGCAACTTTTTTGTGGTATTATGTCGCAGCAATGTTGCAAAGTCACTCAGCGTGTCAACCTAAGTCCACAATATGACTGAAATGTATACAGCCATCGGAATACATAGACTGAATTAGTTTGGACAAAACCATGACACACCATCAAATGAACAAGCATTGTAATGTAAATTTCCGTTCACTGAGTAATGAAATGTCGGAAGATGCTACGAAACAAGAAAAATAACACGATGGCTCTATTATGGGCGATATATAGTCCTTCTGTCCAAATGGGAGATCACATTAGCCGGTATGTTATCCTTCGACACTGAATCACTTAATGTCATCTTGTATTATTAACATGTTTCCTATATATGAAATAACTGTTCTATTCTTTGTCGACTAAATAATACTACATTATAAATAGGAAAAACATAGTAATGCCATCTTTAGCCAGATTTAACATTACATATGCACACTTTGTTAAGATAAAAGATCTAGTAGTTTGAAGAACACAATAATCAAATACATCAAATAAAAGACTCGTTATTACCTTTTCAGTATAGAGTAACAATGATTATTAGTGATCTACGTCATTGATAAGTTATTATGACCCGTGTCCTTGCGGCTCTTTGTTTAATTATTCATACTAATGTAGTATTAATCACTGTCATCTTCACACAGGCTTCATAGTCATGCTTTAGGCGACGTCTCTGTGGACAAACCATAGCGTGCTCAAAAGTCTTAAAACAAGCGTATTTCAAGCTTTTGTCTTTTTGTATCATTTTAACTGCACCATATCACTTAACAGTAAGGATAATATATTGCCAAATGTAACCTCCCTTTTGGACAGAAGGACGATATATCGTCATACAAGATTCACCGTGTTATTTGTTTTGTTTCCAAGTATCTTCCACAATTTCAATGCTTAATTAACGGACATTTACATTATAACACGTTTCCATTTCATTGCGCACCATGTTTGGTTCAAACCTAATTTTTGTTTGGCGCTGAATCAGTTAACAACAAGACACACATCTGAGCTGTGACTAACGGACTGTACTAGCATGAGTAAGCAGCTGCCGAGAGAACTATAGACACACATCTGAGCTGTGACTAACGGACTGTACTAGCATGAGTAAGCAGCTGCCGAGAGAACTATAGAGTTGGTGGAGGGAGGAAGGGAGGGGAAGTATAGGACAAAAAACAGAACTTTGTAACTTTGTTGAAGCCAATCATTGTTGCTCCACAATCATTTAGTTTACATAAGATTGCATGTTCTAAACTTCAATGTCTAACAACTTTAATTTAAAATGGATGCAAAATCTTGAATGGCTTTAAAAAATTATATGCTTCTATATAATTACAAATGCAATGATTTTCTAAAATACCATATACTGTATTTCAATTCACTCAGCGTGCCATTGAAAATTGTTCCATGTGCCATGCTTGGCACGTCTGCCTTAGCTCGTCGACATCTAATCTAGTCCATGAAAATGCGGCTTCCTTGAATTGAAATCAATGGGGAGAACCGTTGAGGCCACTAAGACAATTACATAAATAAACACATATAGTATTATTTGGCGCTCACAGAAGGAGAAGAAGGAAATAGAGAATAGAAGACGCACTAGACAACATAAAATTTGAAAGCTATAGTTACCGACCGGGATCGAACCTGTCAGCTTCCAAATGACGACGGCGCCTCGCTGCAGGAACTAGTGTACTTCGACGCACGACCAACTAGACACTCTGAGTGCGTCGAAATACACACCGACGCCACCGCTGTTGCTGCTGCTGCTACTACTACTAATACCTACTACTTCTCCTCCTTCTCCTTCCCTTTTTTCGTCGACGTCTTCAGCCTTTCATCCTCCAATGGAACATAGGCAGTCAATAAACTCAGCCCAGCCCCTCTATAGACTTGTGTATGGTGACTGGAATAAACTCAACCCAGCCCCTCTATAGACTTGTGTATGGTGACTGGAATAAACTCAACCCAGCCCCTCTATAGACTTGTGTATGGTGACTGGAATAAACTCAACCCAGCCCCTCTATAGACTTGTGTATGGTGACTGGAATAAACTCAATCCAGCCTCTCTATAGACTTGTGTATGGTGACTGGAATAAACTCAACCCAGCCCCTCTATAGACTTGTGTATGGTGACTGGAATAAACTCAACCCAGCCCCTCTATAGACTTGTGTATGATGACTGGAATAAACTCAACCCAGCCCCTCTATAGGATTGTGTATGGTGACTGGTTTGAGTTTGCAACTAAAGGCTTCTATAGGATGAGGTAACCCTCCATTGGTTCCCCTGGCCAAGAGGTTAACGTCATTGTTCGTAATCCCGTATATCCACCTTGGGAAAACAGCTGCTGCGAGAATCGGCAGCTGTTCGTGCCGCGCTAGTAACTTACGGGGGTATATGAACCGGTCGTTCAGAAAGCAATGGCAAACTACTGAACGTAACATTTGCCTAGTACATCAATAGCGGCTAAAAAAATACTGGTGTTGACTGCAACGTCCTGTAAGGGATATGCAACATAAAAAACTCCTCTATAGTCGTGTCTTACTTCGTGTTTGGTAGTTTACAGTGTTATTATTCTTATATCTTCTGTTAAGAGCTCCGATAATACGTTTGTAATATATAAAGATAATGTTATGGTTTCCAATCAATAATTTTAACTAGTTCAGTCTCAGAAGATTTAGAACAGATGCCCCAGAGAGACAATAGCCAGAATGAAAAAAAAAAAGAATAAATTATTTTCAAACAGGTAATACGTCAGACCATGTATAAAACATACACTGTTCTGCATGTTAAAATATATGTCCAGATTTCTTTAGGAAAGGTAAAATATATAATAACAGACAATCCTTTGCTTAATACACACGATGCGGTATGGGTCAGAAAGTCTTAGTGGTCGCCTTTGTGAACAAACTCGATTCCCCCCATTGATATAATTAGCGTTTGTGTGCTGGTGATGAGTTTGTCTTCAATAAAACTTTTTAATTAAAGGTCTCCTTTCTTACCAGTTTCATCCTTATTTCACATAGCGCAGAGCCTGGGGCTGGGGGGAGGGGAAGCAGCCGACGGGTGGTTGCCCCGTTTACTGTAGAACAACGGCGACATTAATTTCCTACTGTTATCGTGTTTGACAAGCAGCATTCCTAAGGCGTAAATGGGATATTTATCAATTTACTGATGTTGTTTTTGGCGAAATGAGCAGCAGTGAATACATGAAATACGAATGAAAAACATTCTATCTACTGTCCTTAGTCGTTTTACCATTCAGACATCCGTATTCAACAAACAGATGGTGCTATAGACACAGATGATTCCAAATGTGAGGTGTATTATTAAACTACATTCTCCAATGTCTTTTATACTGATACCTCATTTATGGCGTTAACTAATCCACATTTGCGTAACTTCTCCCCTTTATCCAGACAGGCTGTCATTTAGAGTGACAGGCTGACATATATCTATTTCTTAGTGTGCACTTGGAGTAAAGGAGCCTTGTACACACCTTAAGGCACACTGGGCGTATGGTGTTAGACCCTCTATTTACACAGGCCAATAGGCATCGTGTGGGTTATGTGGCCAGTATCACACAGACTACCTTTACTTGCCAAGGCATTTCCTGGTGATAATTTTAGGCTGCATCCACCGGGGAGCCCAGGTTTACCGTTAACAATTCGCTGGTGTGTACTTTAATGTCTATTTTATTCCTTCGTCTTATTTATCGTTCTAAACTCTGATCGACACCTACATATTTATAAATATGCTGTTAACAATCGCTCAAAAATGCGCGGACAATACAACGATGAGTCTAATTCATCACATATTTTCTTGTCGTACATTTCTTTCTAGCTGTAGTAGGGGTGCAATGATGGTTGTGGAAAAAAAGCGATAGTGGTGATCTTAGCTGGAAGTCTCATAATCACAAGAAGACTCACACAACTATGACACTGGTGATAATTGATTGAACAAAACTCGCGGTGGCTCAGTGTACGATTTAATCTCACATAGTCTCAATCTGTGAGATGTCTTTATGCTTCCTTGCAAGGTGACGGGTGTGTACCGGTCAGTTCTAGGCAAGCAACAAGCCTCTCCTCTGGCAAGCATAAGTTCAGGATCTCCACAGAGTAGTCACTACACTCCGTCCTCGCTTCCCGATCTCAGTCTTGCCTCCGGTTATTGTTTACGGCGCCTGTGGCTCAGGGGTAGTGAGTACATTTTACAACCCCAACATCCCGGGTTGTCCAATTTAGCTGCAAGAGAATGTGGGAGCAGATCGCTTTGCGTTGATTTTAAAAAAATAAAATTGTATGATTCAAACGGCAGTAGCAAACTACGGAATGTAAAATTATTTAGAAAATCACGAACAGTCAAAAATGCAGGGGTTGGTTGTGATATCATGTAAATAACATGCAAATAGCAGTTCAAACACGCAGTCTTGTCCTCTCACCCGCCAGCTTCTATACATAGTCACAGTTTTATAAATCATCAATACTTTCATGGTGGTCATACTCTCGCAGATGAGCACAGCTCTTACTTGACAACATGGATGTGAAGATGCCATGTCACATACAATGGTCAGATGTTTTACACAGCTTCATGCGATAAAATTCAATGTTACAGTGTTGGAACATGTGGAGTAGATATTGTACATAATGACTATAGGGTTCTCGAAGAATCAAAAGGGGTTAACGAATAATGACCATCGGGTTCTCGAAGAACCAAAGGGGTTAACGAATAATGACCATCGGGTTCTCGAAGAACCAAATTGATTAACGAATAGACGACGTTTGTTTTGTTTACCCGCTCACCCGCCTTGATAACAAGCGTAGTCACATACGTGCTATTACTTCTAGAATCATCTATTCATATAATCGGTTTAATTTCATCTGTGGATTTTATGATCTACACAAAGATAAATCCAACTTTGTTGTGTTCGATCGATTCGTCTCCCTCACCATCAGGCGAACCCATCCCGACTTCAGAGGTACTTGTAATTTCTCCAGGTCAAGGACGAGAAGTCAACATTTTATTCCAACTGACCGTTGAAGGGGTTAAACCCGCTACCTCGGCATCAGCACACCGGATGTCTAAGAACGAGCGTTCTTATCCATTCGGCCAAGCTAATCTACAGGCGAAATATTATAACGAGTGGACAATGGACAATGAGGTCATATACATGTCTGTACATGAGGCAGTCTCAAAACACAGCGTGCTATAATCTGTTTTGTCTAGGGGGTTTCTGTCACCGCGTGAATAGTAAACACTGATTGGTCGATCAGTAGTGAGAGGTCGCCCTGATACTCATGACTCTGTCAACTAAGATTAACTTTCTGTCAACACGACCTCGGCTTATTTCTAGTTCTCTCCATTCAGTGTCTGTTGCCTGCGAGTTATTGCGAGTCTATTGCCTAAGAGACAGCGGACTTGTTCCACAATCCCGTATACCGGGTTTAGACATCAGCTGCAAGTGCTTTGGAAGCAGAACACATTGTGTTGATTTTTAACATTGTTATGAGCGTCAGTCATTCGGAAGACAACGGCAAACTACTGAACATAAAATTGCCGAAACAATTACAAACAGCTATAAAAAAAAGCGGGGTTGATTGCAACGTCCTGTAAACGACATGCAAGTAGCTTGTATTTGTCTAATGTTAGATTGTACAAGGTGTATTTTTAATGACTGTACAGTGTTTGAAAATTTTGCTTTCCAAGATTTTTTTAAAATTTACCTATTATGTTGCAGGAACTTTACAGAGGGTGAATATAAAACTTGGGTCGGCAATATTTTCAAACACTGCACAGTCATTAAAAATACACCATATATTCGGAAAGACCGAGAAGTAAATACCTGGGTGGCTTGACCACGTGGCATGGTCGAGACAGGAACACGGAGCTGATCCACGACTCTGGTGATCGAATGAGATGGCAAAACAAGACCGCCCACGCTTAACGGCAATGCACATGATGGGATGGGATATATTCTGTTTCACTGTTTCTACTGTCTGTTTTAACTCCTTCTGTCTTATCTGCTATTAACCCTCCACCTATATCATTGACAGCCGTATTATATGTTTACATACGTTTATTATTGTCTCGTACGTATAGACACGGACAAGTAAGATTTTGAGGAACCACTGAGGCCACGAAAGAATCAAGATACATCGTAGAACATGGACAGACAACCATTAATTGACGGACTACACATACAAGCGAGTAGATAACAGAGGATATACTAAAAGGTAAAGAGAATCTCATGGCTAATTTGTTGTATGGGTTGTTACTTGTACGGATATCACATATACTAGGTTATTGCATGGTCAACAACAACACAACTGTTCTCAATCATCATCATCATCATCATCATCATCATCATCACAATCATACTCATCATCATCATCATCATCATCACCATCATCATCATCACCATCATCATCATCACCATCATCATCACCATCGTTCGCTTTTACCGTCAAGCGAGCGGAGAAACATAATTGATGTTTGAGCACCCGATGAATGTCACTGGATAGTGTAACTCCGTGTGACTGTACGGTTTTTGAATTCGTCAGTCTATGTCCTTCTCATGGGATCTCGGTATCAGATTTTCTCGTATTAGATCTTCCTGCCTGGCGGTTTGGTGATATGTTCGAATTGCCACCGAGACTGACTATTTAAAATTGATCTGGGCTCCCAGAGCGACCCACCCTAAACCGGGCACGACTAAATGCCCACCGAGACTGACTATTTAAATTTTATCTGGGCTCCCAGAGCGACCCACCCTAAACAAGGCACTACTAAATGCCCACCAAGACTGACTATTTAAAATTAATCCGCACTCCCAGAACGACCCACCCTAAACCGGGCACGACTAAATGCCATGGGAAGTAAGAGCGGTCGGTGTGGTATTAATCACTTCACCCATCGAGTGCCGATTATATTAATCACTTCACCCATCGAGTGCCGATTATATTAATCACTTCACCCATCGAGTACCGATTATATTAATCACTTCACCCATCGAGTGCCGATTATATTAATCACTTCACCCATCGAGTACCGATTATATTAATCACTTCACCCATCAAGTGCCGATTATATTAATCACTTCAATCACCGAGTGCCGATTATATTAATCACTTCAATCACGGAGTGCCGATTATATTAATTATTTCAATCACCGAGTGCCGATTATATTAATCACTTTACTCACCGAGTGCTGATTATAGCAAATATGGGACTGGCACTCTGTCTATCATCTACTTCCTATTGTACCTTGCAGTGTAGGGCAGGATGGAGAAGGGGGAGGGGGTCTTGAGCCTGTTGAAATTAAGGCCGCTTGGCTAGTGCAGTCGCTGCGAACTGTGTAGGTTGGGTTGTTGGGTTTGAACCCGCTACCCCGGCATCAGCACACAGGAATTGTTGATCACGCATTTTGACATCTACGACGAGAAGTAAGGTGACTAGCTTGTGACATGTTCTTACCTACTGCCACCGTGACATGGCACCATTGAATGACTTTCTTCTTATTCTGCCTTGTATCTCCTACTGAAGCATAGGTCCTCAACGAACTCATGCCAAGCTATCCTATCCTTTGCTGTCGCCTTAAGTTCTGGCTATATCCTACCAGAGAGATACAGAGATGCAGAATGAGAGAGAGAGAGAGAGAGAGAGAGAGAGAGAGAGAGAGAGAGAGAGAGGGTAGATAGAGAGAGAGAAAGAGGGGAGAGAGAGAGAGAGAGAGAGAGAGAGAGAGAGAGAGGGTAGATAGAGAGAGAAAGAGGGGAGAGAGAGAGAGGTAGATAGAGAGAGAAAGAGGAGAGAGAGAGAGAGAGAGAGAGAGAGAGAGAGAGAGAGGTAGAGGGAGATTCTCTTCTCGTATATTAGGCCTGCCTTTATTTAGTTCACCCGCTCTGTGGCGAAGGAGTCACGGGCGCAATTCGCAATCCCGCATACCGCGTTCGAAACACAGCTGCGGAAGATTTGGCTGCAGACCGCGTTGTGTTGGTTTCATACAGGTATGAGGGCTGGTCGTTCAAAAAGAAATGGCAATCTACTGAACTTAAACTTGCCAAGAAACCACAGACACCCAAAAATGCTGAGGTTGACAGTGATGTCCTGTGAAGGATATGCAACTAAGTTTTAAACACTTTAGTTTGCAGTGTGAGGTCCAGAGGAAAGACTTTCTAACTATACCACGAGGGTAAGTTAATAAGTAAGTCACAAATGGCGGTAGAAAAATAACTATATATGATAAAAACTTGAAATCAGTTTATTTTTATACATACATTGTCCCTTTATTTCTCAACATAATTTCCACCAACATTGATGCACTTATCCCATCGTTTTATCACTATTCCAAACCGGACTGCATGCTCTGTTTTCTACACCACGTTTTCACTTCACATTCAACCTCGGCGTCATTCGCGAAATGTCTTCCGCAAAGGTGGGTTATCAGTGTTTATGCTGACAAATGTTTATTCCGTAAAGTGGGCATAGCGGGGATAGAAAAAGTTACGAGGGCGAGTAAATAAGTAAGTCACACTAGTTCTGTGGGATGGCCTGGTAAATGAAAACAAAGCACGGAGTTCTATGCAGCCGGTTTGGAGGAACTGATTAAATACTATGGGATAAGTGCATCAATGTTGGTGGAAATTATGTTGAGAAATAAAGGACAATGTAGTATAAAAATAAACTCGGTTACAAGTTGTTATCATAGTTAGTTATTTTTCTACAGCCATTGTGACTTACTTATTGACTTACTCTCGTATTAAAATTTTTTATAAATGTGTTCCTAGACAGCGCCAAAACCGTTCCCTCACCTCTTATTTTCACTGGATCTTGTATGGACTTTTTCATAAGCTCCACATTAGTGAGTCTCTCATACCATTTTAATCCCTTGTTTTCTGCATAAACATCAATTAATTAATGTTTGTAAATTATTTGTTATTGTTTTCGTCGTTCTCCACATTTCTTATCCATAATTGATGTGATGTTAGAGTTAAAGATTATATGTTTGGTAAAAAGAAGTTTGATGCTAGAATTAATGTCTTTTTACTTCCACAAATTCCCTGTTGCTATGACAGTTCCTCTTGCTTTTATTATTCTTAGTTTGATTGCTCAAGTGCTCACACAAATTTGATTGCATTGCTACCTAAATATGCGTATGATAGACGTGACGGTTCGACATCATACTGGTGTTTGTCAGGAGGACGAAAGAAAAGCAGGAGTCTTTTAATAAAATCGTGGAGGAGGAGAAAAAAAGAAAGGGGAAAAAAGGGGACGGAGAAGAAGAAGAAACAGAAGACGACGAAGAAGAAGAAATTGTATTACTATTACTAGTAGTAATAGTAATAGTAGTAGTAGTAGTAGTAGTAGTAGTAGTAGTAGTAGTAGTAGTAGTAGTAGTAGTAGTAGTAGTAGTAGGAGAGGAAGAAGAAGAGGAAGAAGAAGAGGGGGAAGAAGAACGAGGAATAAATATAATAACAACAATAATTGCAGCAACGCTAATAGTACTAATAACATGGGTTGTTGCCAGTTTGTAACTAGGAACGGTGAATTGACTGCCCGAGGGGCCGAGGCCGCATCTCTCTCAGGGATGGCAACAATAGCAGTAGCTTAAACGTGTTGTCGGGACAAATAGAGTTCGATCCGAGCCGTGCGGCAAGCTCTTGTGGAGATGCGAGTGACAACATAGAACTAACAAGCTAACCAACGGCCATCTTGATTGAACTCTATCGGAAAAAATGTGCTCTATTAATGCTTAGTTTTCCTATGCTACCTTTGCTTTTGGCTGACGCCTTTCGTACTTATTTTGGTTGGTTTCTTCCGTCTACCATTGACTGTTGAGGTGTAGTAAGTCTTTTTCTGTGTTCCCTCTCCTACCTTTAAATGTGGGTCACATTAGTATATTGTTCTCCTTCGAAGGTAGAAGAGTAAAGACTAAACAAGATCTTAAAGACCCCAACAGGTTAGAAGAAAGAAGAAATGTACATCTCCTGTACTGTCTTGTATAACGGGGCTTCGTCGCGAAGTGGTTAAACTGTCTGTCTCATGTTCAGAAGGTCGAGGGTTCGTTTTCGGACGTCATCATTCTCTTCACGAGTGCAGTTATTTTCGGAGAAATCAGAAGGTCGTCGCCGGAGCTTCGTGCTCGGTGCCATGTTTTCGGCAGGCGGTTAACTGTTCTGGAGAGAGATCGAGATAGATGGAATCAAACCTGGTGGAATGAAGTCCATTCCTAATCTCTTTAACTGTCTTGTTTATTTATTATCTTCGTTTTTCAGATGCTGAGTATTTCATGCCTCTTGTTTAACTTTATCTACACAGATGGGTCGGTGTTGAGAGGTAGGAGAAGTGCCCGGGGGTTCTTAGCAAAAGCCAATCGTCGACGTTTGGTGCAGGAGAGCCTGGCATATGATACCACAACATCTAGCTTACGAATGGAGGTGAAGGCGGTCAGTGCAGCTTTCCGCTGGATGGAGAATACGATACACACACACATCGTGGTTGTAACTGACTCAGAAAGCATGCTGAGTAGGGTGAAGACAGGCAAGCTTCGTGCAGAGTGGCTTGCTTCGCTTCGGAGGTCACGGGTGATATTTTCTCCAGGGCATGCTGGCGTGCTGGGAATGAACAGGCGGGACAGATTGGCTGGCTCGGCCAAACTTGGTGGAGTATTGATGCATGACAAAGCAGATGTGGTTGCGACCTTGTGGGAGCATGTGTACACCTCGGAGGAGCAAATGGATCACCATGGTCTGGCAAGAATGCGAAAGCGAGGGTGACGAGGGGATCTGGCCGACGATCAACGCTCAGAGGAAAGGCGAGACGGACATATAATCAGATTGCTACTGGTAACTATTAGTGTTGGAACTCTTCGCTGGCTGCTGAGGATGGGGACGGAGCGCATTATGGGAATGCCCCGAATGCTGTGATGTCGGTTCCTAAATCAATCAATCAATCAATCAATCTGGTTTAACTTTTACTCCCCTGTATTTATCTATCGTATAGCCGAAATAGGGCCGAATGTAAGACGGGCCTGCGCGCCCAATTTGTGACCCTAATAAAGTTGATTTGATTTGATTTGATTTATCTTAATATACAGTCTTTCTTTACAAGTTTCTCCATTATTTTCCTGTCATCGTGGGGAAGGTATCTTACATTGTGATTACTATGGCGAATATACTATTACTAGTATATACGGGATAGAAAAACCGTGAAGCAATCTGTCACAGTGAGATACATTAACTGACGACTAGTTTTCGAAGAAGTTTCTATCCTCTCTTTGAGGCATGGGAAACAAGCAGAAATAGTATAAAGTAAGCATGGTTTATACAGCTAATGTCACGTCATGTTTGTTTCTGTCTGAAAACTTCCGGTCACTAATGAGTTTGTGTTTGACTGCTTCATGATAAATTCTGCAGATTCGCACGGCAAATTGTAACTCTCTATAACTCACAGTGCACTGATGCAGTGTGCACATTTCTACCGATTCGCTGATCATTCTCTTGCATGTGTCTCTCTCGTTGAACACATTGTGTTATTGTGTGCGTGTGTGCTTATCTTTGTCTTGACAAAACGGACTGGCTTACAAGTAGGGCCGGTTTTAGTGTATAGGCCATCTTCTCTAAGAAGAATGAAATAATTAGTTAGTTAGTCGACAGATCATCCTTATTGCACATCGGACCTTTTAAGTCCATAAGTGCTTCGGATCCCCTCCTCAGCAAATCCTCGCAGCGTGTAGCAGCTCACGACACCAGATCTGTGTTGGTTATTAATCTTCTTTGCTTCCTGCGTAGTGTTCTTGTTTGGCCACACCTCTTTTAACTTGCTGTTCTCGCAGCCTGACCATGGTTGTAGACTCACAGTCATCGCTTGGTTCTCAGTAAACGACTTACTTCTCGTAGAGTCATTCAGAATGTCTGCCTGGTTCATGGCTCGTCCGCCTCCACAGTAGCCTACCTGCAAGCCTGTCAGCCTGCTCATTTCCTTGTACACCGCATGCCCTGGCACGAAAATGAAAGCTAATCTTTGCCAGCCGAGACCGCTCCAGAGACAGCAACCACTCTCTTTGGACCCATCCCATCTCTATCTCCTGAGCATACTCATTGAGTCACTAAGGACACATTCCCGATTGAATGTTGTGGTCTCGAGCCATGTTATTGCTTTACTTACTGCCATGACTTCCATAGTCAGACTACTTGTGGTCAAGGCAAAAGCACCAGACTCTTCCTTCACAATTCTTCCTCCGGTCCTGAGCCGTAAAGGCCCCATGAACTTCTCACTCCTCGAACGACCGACCCATCGTGTAAATGACAGCATCATCCTCTGAAAAATTCTTGAAGATCTAGCCTATTACATTCCGCACTTCCACAGCAGCTGGAGTTTCTTGTCTAGCATTTCCATGTCTAGTAGATGAACACTTGAAAAGGCATGTACAGAAATCTGTTGCACTTTGTAGCCAACTCCTTGCCAGGTTCTAAGTCCTCAAGTGTGCAACACACCTGCTGAAGAATGTCTTCGGCTAGACCCATCCACGACCGTCCTCTTTTAACCTGCTGCCCTGTACCTTCTTAACCTCGCTATGCAGTGGATGTTTGCTCTGAGGTAGGCATTCTTCTGTCCCTAATGGTTGGAAAATTAAGAAGAATGAAATACCACAATGTAATACACGGATGAATGGGAATATTCTCAAACAAATGAATGGGTACAACTATCTTGGAACAGTCATAACATCTGAAGAACAAACATCTATATGGCAAAGATAGTCTTTTCCAAGATGGAAAAACATACTGACCAATAAAAAGATGTCAATTGCAACGAGAAAAACATGTGAAGTGCTACATAGAACATATACTTTTGTATGGACGTGACACTTGGACAATGAGCAAAGAAGCTGAAAAACATCCAATGACAGTGGAAATGTGATTTCAGATGTACTTGTAATTTACGTCCCCAAGTCAAGGACGAGAAGTCAACATTTCAGGCCAACTGTCCGATGTAGCGGTTGAACCCTATATCGCGGCATCAGCACACCGGATGTGCTAAGAACGGGCGTTCTTATCCATTCGGCCATGCTATCCTCCGTGGCCGGTTTGATTCCCAGCAGGGGTTTGGGACTTTCTTCCTTATCATTACGGCACTTCATCAAGTGGCTAATAGATCATTTTCAGACTTCTCTATGATTTGTCTGTGAAGGATAGGCGACGTGGAAGAAAAATTGGCACCCAATCCCAGTACGCCGGGGTCTGATATATGTTGGCCTAACACTTCATATCTCAGCGGCAGCATCTGCCATGAGACTACCGCTTCTGTTTACCAACAAACAACAATATTTATTGCACACGTGGGAAAACAAGTATTCCATAGCAGGAATCTTCTATGGGCAGTTGAAATGTTAGGAACATCACATCTTATAGACCTGAGTGTATGGAGGGATAGGTGGTCAGTCTTCCCTCCCGAAGCTAACGGCGCGTGCAAGCTTCTGACCCTAGTGTAACCCCACCCATGCCATTGTCAGCGTAACTTCCTAACGATTACACCAAAGCCTCCTTTCACAGAACACATGGCTGTCGTCGTTATCATCCAGTGCCTTTCCGGTTACACGCCTCTCCACAAATTGCGATCTCCGACATCATGGATCCATGTGTGTGTTGACACCCTTCCTTGCCATGACACAAGACTGTCAACAATCTTCTCACGCTGTCTTCCGCCTTCTCTATTTCCGCACATCTTTCCGGTTGTCACAACATGCTCCAGTTTTTGTCTTCTCATGGCGTGGCCAAAAATTTATGGCTGCCTCTTTCTGATGTTTGTGATAAGTTGTCTTTGCGACTCAGCATCCCTTAAAACGCCATAATTGCTCAATTTGGCTGTCCAATTAATTTTCAGGAGTCTCACAAGCAATGGCACACAACTGAGCGTAATCTTGCCAAGAACGTCAACAGCAGATGCAAATTATGGTGTTGACAACAACGTCGTGTAAGGGACATGCTACTTAAAAAAAAAAGAAAAAAAAAGTAAATAATAAAACACATGAAATACTAGAGAAATCAAGATGGAAAATATTGCGAAAGGCTAAGACATCGTGGACGGAATAAAAAAAAAAAAACAACAACAACCATGATCGAACAAACACAAATACTGCTTTCGTTTAGTATAGTGTTGTGGCTGGAAGTGTATCTATTTATTTCTTTTTGTAAAACAGCGCACAATTGTTTTTTCTTGTTATTGGCTGTCACAAAAATTATGATGGCGTGAGAGCCATCTATTACCTGGTAGAGTTTTGACCAGAAATCGATGGTATCCGCGGGAGCCGATGCTTGTTTGACGTGCAGTGGTATTGTGTTCTGGGCGACCGTGTTTACATGTCTCACGTCCTGCATTGAGCTTTGATTGTTCCTATGTGGCTCCGTTTGCTCGGCGACCTTTCGTGACGGGAAATACAGCTGATCGGAGAGATTAGAGAGTAAAACAAAATATAATAGGCCGGCTTTAGAATAACACTCATTCATACTATAGACGTTTCGTGCAGTTTTGCTTAGTCGCTCTTCTCCTACTCCAGTGTGTAGATAACCGAACAGACGCATGTTATGTTCACATTTTTACATATTCTCCGACAAAATTACACATACCCCGATATAGATAAAT
Source organism: Cepaea nemoralis (assembly GCA_014155875.1). NCBI lineage: Eukaryota > Metazoa > Mollusca > Gastropoda > Stylommatophora > Helicidae > Cepaea > Cepaea nemoralis. Next base: position 40,406 of record JACEFZ010017511.1, on the reverse strand, counting down.
GTTCTCCGACATAGTTAAACATCAGTCGTTAGTCGCGGTTCCAACTTCACGGCAACAGATCACCATAATGCTCCGTTCCTGTGTCAGTGAATATCACCCATAATACTCCTTGATGCCCCAAGTGAAAGTGGAACGACAGAAGCCCCGACAAACCAATAGCCGCACATGCATATGTGCAAAAGGGCCGCTGCCAGAATGCCAACACAATAGTCCGCCACTAAATTTACATTTCATCGACGATGGAAGCGACAGTCACTAGAAAACCAACAACTGCATGCAGACAATTAGTGCATAAGTCAAAACCAGCTAGAACAGCAATTGGGCGTCCGCCATTTTCGTGAACAAACCCCCGCGGGCAGATGTAAAAGTTCTTCACATGAAATCCACAATTGCAAATTCTTTATATGACGTCGCCGTCAACTCCAGCATTTTTGGGCTGTTCGTGATTTCTTGGCAAGGTTACGTTCAGTAGTTTGCTATTGCTTTCCGAACGACCAGCACTCATACCTTAGTATGGGAAACACTCCGAAAGCCTTACCAGCTCAACGGCCTATCCGTCATATTGAACCGGAAGTTCAGTTACACATATATTGACATAATCTATTGTGGAATAAAAGATAGAGATGGGGAGACAAATCCCCAAATCCCAGTTACCAACTATTATAGAAAAACCCGAAAAAGGCTCGTAAGACTCACTAGTGCTAAAATATTTAGATAAGTAAGATTCCACTAGGTAGAAGTAAAGGGTTTTTTAAAGAAGGCCAGGAGTACCAGGAAAATCACCGCATTCGAGAGAGGAGGAAGCTCACTCTGGATACATTGAACACATGTAGTCTCACCGCCACAATCTGCTCTCCCCATCAGTTGTAGTTGATATAGTCTTATAAACTATTACACAACAACAATAACATTTCAATTAAGTCGAGAAAAATAATGAACAAACTCAGTGTAGTAACTCGAAATAATATAAAAATTAAGAAAAAGAGTATATGTCTAGGAGCATTTTAAATATAACACAACCAACATGTGCAAACAATATAATAACTTCTAATTACTTATCACAATGCTTAACTAAACTGTAAGTTGTCTGGGCAAAAAAAAAGACAACAAAACTCTGGATCTAGATGTGCTGCACTTGCACCGAAGATAAAGTTGATCTTCCTCTTTTCTGGAACTAATGCTATAAGTTTCTTGTTTAATCCATTTAATGATGTGGATCTAGGAAATCTGTTGGAAACACGTAGGAGAAGGTTCTCATAATGAAAGTTAATAGTAATAATGATTTTGTAAGGATACTCAGCCTGGGTCTTCAGGGCTGGGGTGGCTAGACTCTCGGAGTGGTCAGTTCTTTTATGTGGTCGTTCATTCTTTCTTGATCAGAAAGGTATATTTCCTCATCTTTCACAGACGACTTTAACCCTCCGGATACTGATGATCTTTGATTAGGACACATCTAAAGTAAGTAATTCAACCACTAGGATACTGATGATCCCAAATCAGGAATTCATCTCAGTGATGCCATTAAACCATTAGGCCACCTCCCTGTTCTACAGAACACACATTAAAAACGGTCCAGACCAATGAATCACATCTCGTCGGCTTTCAACCAAATTACAGACTGTCACGGTGATTTTGTCTTCCGTTCAGACGTGGCATCATTCCATCTCATTTACATAAGCTTATTCTAATGTCGCCCACGCGACAACTTTCAACAACATTCTCGTGGGATTGGTTCCGGACACATTTCATCAGATTTCTGACATCAGACGCCAGGTGTTCGGCTGGTGACAATTTTCAGAAATTGGCGGCAATTCTAACTATAACACATGTTTTATTGCGCTAAGAAAATGATGGAGTGGCTGGTATAATAATAATGTCACATCTATTTCACGTGACGTTGGTAATCATGTTTGTCCACGGTCTTCTTGATTACAGTCTAGCCAAGCATCTAGCCACTACACGACCACGGCTGTCATAAAAAGAAAGGTCCCCTGGTAGGAACCTTCTGTGGGTAGAAGTATGACCATCACATCTGTGGGTAGAAGTAAGACCATCACAGTTGTGGGTAGAAGTAAGACCATCACATTTGTGGGTAGAAGTAAGACCATCACATTTGTGGGTAGAATTAAGACCATCACATCTGTGGCTAGAAGTATGGCCATCACATATGTGGGTAGAGGTATGACCATCACAAATCTGGGTAGAAGTAGGACCACCACATTGTGTAGCCCCGAGTTCACAGAGAAACAGGACTGTATTCAAGCTGTCATATGTGAAATCATTAACTTGCTTCAGAGTTGTTCCAGTTACGATGTTGCTGTATTCTGGATTATTCCATTTCCTTTATCTCATCATGTTCCTCTTGTACCTTGCGGTGTCGAGGTGAAGTATAAACAGCGGGAGAGTGCCCGCTTATGGGCTTCATGTATCGATATTCCCATGGACTCTGTTATTCCCTGCGTCCATCGTTTACGTGGTCGGCCTCTTCCTCTGCTTCCATCTGGTCTGTACATCATTGCTTGTTGTGGTATACTGTTAGTTGGTAACCTACTTGCATGGCCAAACCATTTGACTTGCTGCCTTCTAATAAATCTAGTGCAGCTATAACCCCCACTTTAGTCCTGATTTCTTCATTTCTGATCTTATCTCTTCTTGATACATTGAGTATTCTTCTCAGGAATCTCATTTCTGTTGTTGTGATTTTTCTTTTCTCTTTTTCTGTCATTGTCCAGGTTTGGCATTGGTAGCATAGAGTTGGTAGGAAGATTGTGTTGTAAAGTGCTTTCTTAGTAGTTATTGATACATGTTTGTTCTTTAGTATTGGTGCCATTTGTCCAATGAGTTGGTTTGCCTTATGCATCTATTTTCAATCTCGTCTTCGTGATCTGCCATGTGATGATATTATAATTTCCTAGGTACTGAAACTCTGACTTGTTTTCAAGGGATGTTCGTTTAGGTGAATTGTTTGTTGTTTTCTTCTCTTTAGTTATAGTCATTACCTCTGTTTTGCTTGTGCTAATTTTCATGTTATGTTCCCTAACATTTCGTTTAGACTATTCAGGTGGTCTGTAATTCAGCTTATGATTTTGCTATTAGTGCTTGGTCGTCCGCAACACAGGAGTTCTCTATGGTTAGATTTGCAGATGGTTTATTCTTCTGTGTTCACGTCATGCGGTATTCTAGCGGTCTCATGTTTGGCGGTTTCTTTACATACGTGGTCTTATATAGCTATGAACAAGAGAGGGAACAGGACACAACCTTGTCGTACTCAGGATCTTATGGTGAAGGGTTCTGAGTGTCCTCCAGTTGCTCTCACTATGCATTCGCTGTTGTTGTTTAAGCTTCTACATAGGTTTGTTAGATGTGTACTTGCTCCATATTGTTTAAGGATTTCCCACAGCTTGTTTCTATCCACTCTATAAAATGCCTTTTCTTGGTCATTGAATTCAATTGATTTTTCTATAAGTTGTCTATGAGCAAAATTGGCACCTGTGCATCCTTTTTTTTTCCTAAATCCAAGTTATGTTTCGCTTAGCTAGTGTTCTATAGTAGTTCGTAATCTCTTCTCAAGAATTTTGCAAAATATTTTCCCAGTATGACTCAACAGTGAAATGCCTTTGCATTGTGTGCAGTCAATTTTGCTGCCTTTGTTTTTCCAAACTGGGATAATTATGGCGTTTTCCCAGTCTCGTGGTGTTTGTTGTTCTACCCAAACATGGTTGAATAGTCTATGTAGCCGTACTTTTCCTACTTCGCTTGCTGCTTTAGTTAGTTCATTTGTATTTCATCTTGTCCCGGTGATTTGTTCAATGGGGCTAATCTGACGACTTCTATAATGTCTTTTTCATTATGTCTGGTTCTAGTTCTTCGGTTATCAATACTATTATATCAGTTTTTCTACTCTGAAGACTGGTTTATTGTTTTTATTTATATTTTGTGGTTGCGATTTTATCCACTGTTTCATGCAGCAGCATTTCAGTTTAGCGACCAAAGCTGCGCCATTAACTTTTTATGTGCAGTAGCATTTATACTTGGCATATCTTTCATAAATCTCATTATTATTTCACAGCTTGAATGGAAAACTTTTTCATTAGCATTACATTACGCCCTGCAACGTTTACAACTAGCATATATTTTATATATCTCATTATTATTTCACTGTATAAGTTGAAATCAGATACTGATACACGCTCCTTGATCAAGACTCTGTTTGTGTCTTGATATATAACTATTTGGATGTAAATTATTATAAACAAAAATGTTCTGAGCATAATTTTACACGCAGCCGTCAAAACATCAGGCAAACGTCCGCTGGAAATTTCTAGCAGAAACAAACTGTCAACAACTCATCTGACAGGCATCATCGGATACTTCTCCCACACCATACAAGAAAACTTGCAAGTCGTGTGCGAGGAAAATACATGGTACATTTTATTGCCGTTGGCTCGCTACAAGCATATTACAGTCGCTATTAAACCCACACACAAAGCCACAGAATTACCTATCACTAATTGCTAACGCCTATGCTAATTTTCTATCTATTTGGTTACACAAAAACCCCTATCGCTATTCTACGATGTGCACACTACAAGTCCCGTCCCCGGTCTGACGTTCTCTCATCCCGTGGTCACACACCACGCGGATCGACCTTGACCTTGGTGCGTGTTACCTCACATGGCACGTTGATCGCAGCCGTGGTATGTTGAGTGGGCACTCAACTTCTCCGTGGCTACCACGAGGCGTGATGCTGGCGTGATCAGAGTGCTAACTCTCTGAACAACGCCTGCGTGTCTCATGAGAGAATGGTTAACCATCTCTCATTTCATCATCTCCCCTGCCCTTCCCTCGGGCACCGTATCACCTCCTGGTCTACCTCGAGGTTGACTGCTCTCCCCGGTGGAGGGGTTGCGTTCGAGTCTTTGACACACACCCTCCCCTCCTGTGTTGCGTCATCAACTTTCACTCATTGGTTGTGACGCAAGAGGTTTCTAAAAAATTAGTGTCTCTAATTTTTGTCAAAGACTAGATAATTTGGCTTTGGGCACTCTAATAGACTTCTACTGACTATTGTCACAATGTAGTAATACTTTACTTGGCTACTGGCAATCGCCACAAACTTGTCTGGTTGGCGTGAGCCCTCTTCTCACATGCAATATTATATTCATTAGAGGTATGTCTGAACCGGACCGTTGTCTTATAAGACCTGCCCTCACATAGTAAATTAACTTACTACCCATACAAAGTTGACTTTCTTAGGGTCAACACATGAATTGCTTCATGTCCCCCATATAATATTTAACAACCATTACACAAGGTGTGTGCGACAGGCTTTACCTACTTCGCTTCCGCGTGTAAAGTTCTATTTCACTGTTAAGTTAGTGTTTCGTTGTCTATTATGTCCCCTGACCCGAAGTTATCTCCCTTTGATCTACAAAATGTGTATGTAATTTATATGTTTGTTTTTCTGGTTGTTTGCGTGTTTGGATGTAATTAATATTCTAATCTAGCTTCTAACCTATGTTTCTAACGTTTATGTGTATGTATGTTAGTTTTTAAGTGCCATAATTTGGTTAAATGTGGCCACAAACAGGTGTATAACACTAATTCGTGACTACGTTCCCTTGTTATGAAACTTAAAATACTTTAATCTAAGTTGTAAACTATACTACAGACAACACATTCACACTAGCATATTTTCACCAACGACAACCAACATTTAACGCAGACAAAAATTAAAAGTCGCGCTAGGCAGCAGAAAAACCCGCTGACCGATTTCACTCTCTCGTATATTTTCCATTCGCTCTCACTTTCACACTTCTGTCACACTCCTTTCACCCTTAATTCTGTCACACATCTTTTATTCTCCCGATTATTTAAAAACCTTGGAGTGACACTGTACAGGTTTGGCTCAGTTTTAGAAAGTTGAGCTCAATGACTGTGCAACAATCGCTGCACGAGTCATGTATTTACCATATATTTACATGGACGAGAAAGGGTTCGATGGTTTGTCCCCTTGGTCTTATCATCCACTATGTTCTACTAAAATAAACTCTAAATCCTAACATACTAATATTAATTCTATAAATATGTATTTAATGTGTTAACTAATTTACTAAATTCTGTCATGTTAATTATATGATATGCTTATATTAATCCTTATGTTTATCTAATCTAAGGGATGTAATCTAACTATTTAAATGGAATTGATGTGATCTGAGTTATGTACCTTAATGCCATGGATAATGTGAACACAAATTATATTCTTTTCTAAAACTATTCTAAGTAATGTTTTTAAATGCATAAAGAAATTATATGAATGATGTTCTTAATTTAAATGGTGTAAATGATGTATGTCCACTTATCTAATCTTTTTATCCTATTATGATGTAAAATGATGTTAATAGTAACTGGTAATGTTTGCTAGATGGTATGGTTTCATTAGGATGGAATGAACTGAACTGCACTCAAGCTAAATGAAATGTAACAACATAAATGGTACTATTCCTATCAAAACTTTAATTTAGTTTGTAATTACCTATTATTACGTCTAAATTACTATTCTAATTTAATTTTAAGCTAAGTAAGTGGGTTAATTACTGAACTAGTCTAACCTATTAAAATAAATGAAAACTATTATATCTTCCTATTCTACCTCTAATTTATCACCATCTTAAAATGTTATCTTACATATCACAATAAGTTTATATACATGGTATTCAGCTACCTCAGGTTAGTTGTTGCCTTCATGTTTGTACATTGGTTTTATAGGCATACTATATATACACACTTGGCCTGGGTATCTGAAATACATTGCACAGTCATACTCGTGTCCTATCGGTAGTGCATCCTGTAGAGTTCGCTGGTGTCGTAGATCAGTATCTTCGTGTCTGTAATTATGTACTGTTCTGACACTGTTTTCTGTGCTTAACACAAATGATACACCGGAATGGAGCTTAGTAGGTAATGAGCTGTCCCAGTTCACACGGTGATGTATATGTTTTCGGAGCACAGTTCTTCACTTGATGTCTACGGACACATGATAGTTCACTGTTCTTGGTACATGATTAAGTACATAATGTCGATGTATATGTAACATATTTCACATAGAATATTATTATGTACTCATGTAATAACTATCTACTCTACACTTCTATGTGGAATTTCAGGTATTTCTACCTCAGATGGTAAAATTAGTGACCACCTGTATATCCGGTCATTTCGATGCACACCACTCTGTATGACCGTGATCGGGGAGTTGTCGGTCTGGACAATGCAGTGAACATCCGCCAGAAATCGATGGAGCTTTCTCACCGCATAGATGACGCTTAGGGTTTTTCAACTCTGATCTGGAATATCTGGACTCAGCAGGTGTGATCTTACGGTTCACGTAGCAAATCGGGTGGAAGATGCCCTCAAAAAATTGGCCTAGTACTGCTGGCATCTGTCCTAGAATAATAAACGAGCCTAGGATTAGGCAAGCGGAGGATTGGAACATTACAAAAAAGGATTTTCAATTTTGACAATGCAGAAATTAATAATGCATCTTTGACATTTCATTTTACAGATGTTTTTAAAACATTGGAAAATACACTTGTAATTTCCCTTAAATTTGATATTAGTTTGCTATAGTAATATAATAATCCCAAAAGGCTTCTGACCTGCTGCTTTGTGGTAGGCATGGTCAGTTTCATAATTTTTGTAATAATTCTATTGTCGGTCTTAAGTTGACCCTGTGACATGACATGACCCAAAAATGAATTTCTTTTAGGCCTAATTCAACTTTGCTCGGTTTGACAGTGAGACCGAAGAGTCGCACCTATGTAAAGACATGTCTTAGTTTCAGTAAGTGTGTTGTCCAGTCATCAGTATTCTGAACTATATTCATGCGTATTCTGTAAGCTTCACTAAATGTATGTACATTGTCGGATTTGCCAGTCTCGCTAACTAGTGTAGTTGCGTTGTGTATGTCTGTCGTCTGATCACTAGGTGTGGATGCACTATGTTCGTCTGTCTCTACTTATGTCTCTTGTCGTGAACAGTAAAGTTTCACCTGTTGACATGGAATATTTTTAAGTGTCCGTTTATCGATATTTCATAGTCACCATTTGAAATCTTACGTACCACCTTGAATGGTCCTTGCCATTTTGCTTGTCTGGAAGTAACCGACGCATGTTTTGATCTGGTTTACCATCGATTGTTCAAGCACCCTTGTTTGTGTATTGGTAAATTTGACCCTCCCTCTCACAGGTCTAGAAGCCAGAGTAGAAGGTAGTACTTCAGCTGTAGGATGTCTACCCTTAAACTTATGTACTAATTGTTGACAGACATTACAAGAAAATACATTACGACAAAATAATTTTATATCATTCCAAAACTCTGGCCAATGAACATGAGCCTGGAATCTAGGCCTGGTTTTGTCTTTTGCCAGGTGACCAGCAAGCGGTGACTCATGTGCAGGTTTTTTGCACAGTTAAGGCGGTGTTGTACAGGTTCGCACCGTTTGCTGATTCTCATGGTTATCAGATTGTAAAATATCTAGTAAGAAAGCCATTATTAGGTTTAAGGAACCATGAGGCATTTTTGGTCACTTTAGATCTTTCTTTCATTAATTTTAAATATGGAGACACACTAGGATCAGCTTTCTGCTGTTCTATAAATTTCTGTCTGTTGGTATCATCTGTGCCAGTTGGAGAAAGCAACAGTAGTCTCTCATCTTGTAGTGTGTCTTGATGTTTTACAGTGTCTGCTCTAGTAGTTGCATTAGCTGCATTTAATCTTTCCCATGCAACTATTTCATCACTAGTACAATGTTTCAGTTGGGGTAAGGAACCCAAAATCAAATCAGTACACGGGTTGTCAAGTATTGCACAAGTAAAGGTACCCGAAAGGAAAGGAGTGTTAATACGGGCTTTGGCCAAAGGGTAAATTTCAATGTTACCCGAAAAGGTTCGGCATTTGACAGAGTCGCCTGTATAATCACTTGGACTCACTAGATCCTTTCTAAGACCAATAAGGGTACTGCCGCTGTCCAGCAAACATTGGCATGGTCTGTCGTTGACCATTGCATTGTGGAACACTAACTTGCCTCTGGAGGCTAATGCTGCATTTACACTCTCAGTTGAGCATGGTACTGTATGTCCACATTCTAATTTTCCGTCTGCATGAAATTGGTAACATTGGTCACAATTGTTAAAGCTTAACACATCGTTCACACAACAGACATCTTCAGACTCTTGAAAGGTAATACATTCTCAACTTCACACTCAGTCTCACTACCACTATCAGAAGAAGTATCAATCAAAATAGCATTGTTGGCTTTCATACGTTGGCGGCCAAGGCACTTATTTGAATAATGGCCATAGCTGGAACAAAAAAAAACATTTGATTGCACGCCTGTATGCAGATCTTTTACTTTGTTGCTTCTTGATAACATTTTCAAGATGCGCCGGATAATTTGGCGATTTGTCACACATAGAATAAGTGTCATGCAAAAGTTGACAGTAAATACATTTTGACACTTTCCTATCTTTGTTGTCGTGTTTCTGAAAGGGTTTTCTGTTACTCTGATAGTTTTTTGGTTGGTCTTTCACAAAGGAAACTATTTCAGAGTCATTTGAAGTCTTAAAAATATCTCTGTTAGAAGAAAAATATGCTGAGCCTTTCTTTTCAAACTGCTCGATGTTCTCAATGTCTGACTGCTGCAAAAATTTAGCAAAAGGAGATGGTATAGTGGATATAACTTTATCCATAGCTATTAAATTTTTTAATCTATCAAAGTCTTTTCCTATGTTAGCTGCTTTCAGCCACCTGTTTAGTACACTCTGAACATTTGAAACGTAATCAATAAAAGTCTCACTAGGTTTAGGTCTTAAATTTGAGAACTGAACCTGATACCCAGGGGCATCAAGTAAAAAGTGCTGCATAATCCTATCATGGATGTATTGATAGTCAGATCTAAGCTCAATTGGTATAGATTCTATCACTTTAAGGGGCTCACCACTCAGATTTTTCATATAAATCATAGCCCACATCTCTATTGGAACTTGGTGATATTTAAATTGATACTCTACATTCTCTGTCCAGGCTGATATGGAATCCTCTTTACAATATGGTTTGATAATATTTTTGTATTTATTGAACTTATTTTCCTCTTGTTGACTTTTTAATTTAGTGGCAGAGATCTCTGCGTGTGAGTCTACATCCATACCTTTCATCTTTAACTGTGTCTCTGATTCTACTTGTATTTGCTTTTTCCTTAACTCTTGCCATTTCATCTATCTCTTTTTGCTTTAGTTCTCTCTCTTGATCTAATGTCTTTTGCTTTATTCTAGTTCTTTCTGTTTAATCTCCTTATCCTGTTCTAACTGTTGTTGCTTAATCTGCTTATCATGTTCTAACTGTTGTTGCTTTGATCTGCTTATCATGTTCTAACTGTTGTTGTTTAACCTCTAATTCTTTTTGTTTAATCTGTTTGTCATCTTCTAGCTGTTTCTGTTTTGTTATTTCAGCTAGTTCTGCAATCTCCTTTTGATGTTGTCTATCTCGTTCTTCTTTTTCCTTTTGTTGTTGTCTATCTCGTGCACGTTCGTCTCTCTCAGCATCCTTTATTTCTTTAAATCTCTTATCAGCATATTCTTCTAGCTCTTTACCTGTATATTGTAATTGCTTACCAGCTTTTATAAAGTCCTCTAATGTTGCCATGCTGTTGAGTAATTAGCTTGCGTTGACTTACACTGACTTGTTTAATCAATTATTTATCTTTGATGTGCTATGTTTGTCACTCGCTGAGGACTATCAATTGTATTCTCAGTTTATTTGCTGAGAAAAAAAAACAAAATTTTTTCCTGGAAAATCAGAGCACAAAACTCTGCTAGTGTATCACAAGCTGAAAAAGAGATGCACTATTAATCACATTGCATGCCAAAATATTAGGTATACTCAACTTAATGTTCCCGAGAATCAGGGAACTGAACTCCGGTAACACAGGTCACCTTGTTTGGTACTTTGGGATAGACACACGTTTCGTAATCAGGACACTTTATTTGGCACCTCGGCATCCACACTCAGGTGTTGTTCACTCTGATATGCAGAGCAGCAGTAATCTACCTACTGTACGATATGATTTTCCCGACAACTAAGGACAATGACAATGACTTGCCCACGAACAACTAGAATTTGTGTTAATTAATATTTAATGTCAATGTCCTGTCTTCGTTCTATACGTATCTGCCTTTCGTCACTAACCTAGTTAATCTATGTAAGTGTTGTGCAGCTCAAGTTTGATCTGCATGGCCAAAAATAGTTCCATCGTGACGGTAAACAAAGAAAAAGTACGATCAAAATATGAATAACTTCTTTTAAATAAATAAAAATACCATAATAATGTTCAAATAAATAAATATATTCATTTACCAACTCAAATAAACAATTAATAAATAATATAAAGTACAGATTCAGGCGAGCAGCAGCTTGACGATTTTGTAAACACTCGATTGCTGAATGCGAATGACCTAGGAAAACTGCGTGTCAATTATCCTACGTCAGAGGCTCAGCGCTATTTTTAGCTTGCAAAAATCGATAATGTCGGCTGGCTGTGTATCGCTCCGCCATGAATCATCTTTGGTACTTATTCATAAATAAATTGGTAAATACATATATAAATATAAGAAAATAAGAATATTACTACTTACAGCTTTGAAGAATACATGATTTCACTAAATAAATATTTCATAAACACAATTACACAATATATTTCGTCACGATAGGCACAATTTTAGCTCGCAACTGCACTTGTCTGCACAAATTACCGTCACTGACACAAATTAAACCCTAGTCTAGAGCCGTGGATGAGTGGATTAGCTTGAACTTTCGTTCAAGCTTCACTTCTGACACCACAATTATCCTTGCCTGTCAACAACTCATCTGACAGGCATCATCGGATACTTCTCCCACACCATACAAGAAAACTTGCAAGTCGTGTGCGAGGAAAATAAATAGTACATTTTATTGCCGTTGGCTCGCTACAAGCATATTACAGTCGCTATTAAACCCACACACAAAGCCACAGAATTACCTATCACTAATTGCTAACGCCTATGCTAATTTTCTATCTATTTGGTTACACAAAAACCCCTATCGCTATTCTACGATGTGCACACTACAAGTCCCGTCCCCGGTCTGACGTTCTCTCATCCCGTGGTCACACACCACGCGGATCGACCTTGACCTTGGTGCGTGTTACCTCACATGGCACGTTGATCGCAGCCGTGGTATGTTGAGTGGGCACTCAACTTCTCCGTGGCTACCACGAGGCGTGATGCTGTCGTGATCAGAGTGCTAACTCTCTGAACAACGCCTGCGTGTCTCATGAGAGAATGGTTAACCATCTCTCATTTCATCATCTCCCCTGCCCTTCCCTCGGGCACCGTATCACCTCCTGGTCTACCTCGAGGTTGACTGCTCTCCCCGGTGGAGGGGTTGCGTTCGAGTCTTTGACACAAACATATCGTGATTTCAGTTGAATAAATTTCTTAGGTAAAAATGAAGTGCCTTTTTACGCATATTAAGGCGTATAGGCATATGGCGCTATCCCCATATTTTTAATAGACTAATCCACTCTCGCCGAAATCCCTGGGGAGGGTTTATTGACTTTTATGTAATCCGGTATATCCACGTAGCGTAACGCAGCTGCGCGAGATTCAGTAGCGGATCGCGTCGCGTTGGTTCCTCACGGCTGTATGTGAGCCTGTCGCCCAGAAAGCAATGGTAAACTACTGAGCGTAATTTTGCCATGACATCAACAGCAGCGGTAAAATGCTGGTTTTGACAGCGATGTACTATAAATAGGATATGCGGAAAAAAAAAAAATTGGCCCTCGCCCGCTCCGCGTCGAAGGTATTTCGGACGCGATTCGTAATCCCGTATACCCGTGTTCAAAACAAATCTGCGCACGATTTGGCAGCAGACCGCGTTGAATTGGTTTTGCGTTGGTATCGGTGCCGGTCGTAGGGAAAGCAATTGCAAACTACTGAATGTAAACTTGCCAAGAGATTCCAACGGTAGAAATGCTGGAGTTGACTGAGATGTCCTATAAAAATTAAAAAAAAAAAAAAATTCGTCTCTTGGTGGGTATTGCGGTGAGTATCACGCCGACCGCAATTACTTTCCAAGATATTTCCCGGTACCAATTTTAGGTTGGGTCGACCCATGAGCCCGGGTCAGTAAAATTTCGAACCCCCACCGATGCGGATCGCACCAGCGACTATTGGGCCGACAGGCGAGAGTCCAGCCACTACCTTGCTCGGACTCCCGATTGATTACTATTGTTGTCACTGTTGACGATTTTTTTTTGGGGGGGGGGGGGGGAGGGGTGGATATAAATTTATTCGAAACGATAGAATCACTAATGGAGAACTTAGGGAGAAAACTAGACAGATTCCAGAACATCAAGAGGGGATGAGGAAATGACACTGGCGCTGAAAAATCTCATAATAGTATAGCTATAAAGTCATGGTCCTTGAACCCACAGGACAAGCGAAATACAGAGAGACCTAACTATACAGATAAGAGAATTAGAGAATAACAGTCAACATGGATAGACCATGGACGGGGCGTAGAAGACAGCGAAAGAGAGGACGGCTTGGTGTGAGTTGGTTATGAGACCTCCATCCATTGGGGGATAGAAGAGATGTGGAAAACACCAGCTACCGCTTTACCTGAGCTCCCTGCTTTATTGTGATCGCACAGGCCAACAAATACTAGACAAAGAAGGCTGTGTGGTCTCGAGGTATGGTGCCCGCCTCGAGTACTGGAGGTCCCGGGTTCAAGCCCGGTGAGGGCCGGGATTTTTTCACGTGGCTTCAGTAATAAATTTCCCCTGTATCTCTGGGTAGTGAGATCGGACGCCCGTGTGTATTGTTGCGCACGTAAAAAATCCCTTGGCAGTTGGAAATCGAAAAAGAGTAGCCTAACGGCGCTGCCGGGGCAAAATTTCGAGTTAAAAATCTACCCAAAGTATTTCAGGATCCTCGCCGGTGCTACCGAGTTCGTGCACTGAGCTGCGATTCTCCTGACTCAAGCTTGAGTTAGGCGTAGAACGGAGCACTTATGGGTTACACCCGTGTGCCGTGATGTTGATCCGTCGACTAAACCTAAACTAAAAACTATATACTAGATCTATGTAGTAGAGCAGTCACCGATTCCTTAAATAGCAGCAAAATGCTTAGCCATATGTTCTACAAGGAACATAGAGCTGATTATTGATGCCGATAACGAAGGCACAGAGCACATAGTATGCACAGTTCTTGTTGAATGTAAAGACCAAGGCAAATAAAAGAACGCACGAGTCGATAAAAACACTTGGTTGATCATCCGTTCATCATCACACGTTGAGCCGTGATTTGTGGTACATGGCCGCTCATGCGTGCTGACCGCTTCCGGTATGTTTTCCTGTCAATGATTTGCTTCATTGCTGACGTCTCTTATTTCTCGCATTTGTCTGTCTGTCTTCGTATATACACGCGATATGACTACATGCATATTCGCACGTGTATGCTTGTTACTTGTTTAACTACATTTCTGTCTGTCTTTCTGATTATCTGTCTGTCTGTCTGTCTGTCTGTCTGTCTGTCTGTCTATCGGTCGGTCGGTCGGTCGGTCGGTCGGTCGGTCGGGCGGTCGGTCGGTCGGTCGGTCAGTCGGCCGGCCTGCCTACCTGCCTGCCTGAGTGTCTGAGTGCCGGCCTGCTTGCCTGTCTGCCTGAGTGTCTGTCTGTCTGTCTGCCTGCCTGCCTGTCTGTCTGTCTGTCTGTCTGTCTGTCTGTCTGTCTGTCTGTCTGTCTGTCTGTCTGTCTGTCTGTCTGTCTGTCTGTCTGTCTGTCTGTCTGTCTGTCTGTCTGTCTGTCTGTCTGTCCGTCAGTCTGTCCTTCTCTCTGTTCTTTTGTGGGCATTGGGTTGGAGTCTGTTGACAAGTAACTTCCTAAAACATTTGAAGAAAATATAGGCCTCACTCTACATAGTCCATACTTGTGCTGAATAATAACTTGGGAACCTCCTATTACGCCTCTCGGCATACTTGAATTTGGTATACTTGTCTGGTAAACGCCGTTGCTTCGTGAGCTTGGAGAGGGGAAGGAGAGCTCTTTAAGACAGTCTCCGTGGACTTCGGTACTGGGTCGGGAGAAATGTGCCTACGTCAGTTTCGCGTCCACGACATATGCAAGCCCTTTTCAGGTTCAACAGTCTGGATGTCAAAGCATCGGACTTATCAGTGAAAACTCACTCTGCCTCTATACAACCAACTAACCAACCAACTGGCCAGACAGTCAACAAACCACCAACCAGCCAATCACCTAGCCAACCAACTAATCAACCAATCAGACAATCAACTAATCAGTCAATTATCGAGCCAACCAACTAATCAACCAATCAGTCAATCAGCTACTCAACCAGCCAACCAACTAATCAACCAATTAGTCAATCAACCAATCAGTCAATCAACCAGCCAACCAACTAACCAACCAATCAGTCAATCAATTAATCAGTCAATTATCCAGACAACCAACTAATCAACCAATCAGTCAATCAACCAATCAGCCAATCAACCAGCCAACCAACTAATCAACCAATCAGTCAATCAACCAATCAGCCATTCAGCCAGCCACCCAACTAATCAACCATTCAGTCAATCAACCAATCAGCCAATCAACCAGCCAAAAAACTAATCAACCAATCAGTCAACCAACCAATCAGCCACTCAACCAGCCAACAACTAATCAACCAATCAGTCAATCAACCAATCAGCCAATCAACCAGCCAACCAACTAATCAACCAATTAGTCAATCAACCAATCAGTCAATCAACCAGCCAACCAATTAATCAACCAATCAGTCAATCAACTGATCAGCCCATAAAGCAGCCAACCAACTAATCAACCAATCAGTCAATCAACAAATCAGTCAGTCAACCAATCAGTCAGTCAACCAATTAGTCATTACATACATACGGCAACTTGCCATCTTGACAGACGATAGTTTGGTACATTTTGCTTCGAAAGGGCATAATAACTACAACCCATGGAGGTAGCGAATGTGGCTGATATGGCCAATTCGCGCAGTAAATGTTCGTCCACAGTGGATGCATGTGAAAACATGGTCATTTCCACCATCATGCACCATCTTACGTCTCACACGCTCGGTGTATGCTTTATCTGCAATCAGTTTCTCCTTTGTCTTTATTCCATTTCTGATAGTTGCCCTCCATGCAACACGTTCAGCGCGACTTGCTCCCATTATCAATGCCTGTATCAATCATGTCCCGCTTACACACATCTTTGAATCGTAGTAGAGGCCGACCCTGAGATCTCCTACCCGTCTGTAATTCACCAAAAAAGATGTCCTTTGGTATTCTACCATCATCCGTCCTTCTAACGCAGTGGTTCTCAATATTTTTGGCCCTTGCACCCCTTCACCATATTTTCATAACGTGGTTCCCCCCTTCCTCTTTCGTATTTCCTGCCTATAAATTAGCTCCCCGCCACTACACAGTATACATAAAAATGGAAGCTACATTTAATAACAATAATAGAAAAATTCTAGACGTCTACAAACAATGTGATTTGTGGGCTACTTATGTTATAAAATGAATTTCACAAGGGTGAGAAGTACAGAATCGTAAAGTATGGAGGGAAAAACAATATCAAGTAATCGTTTCTTGTATTAACGCAATCTTGAAATAATCCTAACACCCCCCCCCCTCCCTGGAAACCCTAAAGCTCCCCCCTGGGGGTGGGGGAGAGGGGAAATTCTCCACCGGTTGAAAACCACTGTCCTAACTTGTCCTATCCATCTAATTCTACGAAAACTGAGAACGTCACACAACCTGATCTTTCCAATACTTCAGTAATTGTTATTTTGAGTGCACAAAGCCTGGGATAAAATACAAAGACCATGTGATGCCCATGCAGCATGATCCCTCTCTCGGCCTATCTAGTTCACTGCAGAGGAAAGGTAACACTTATACATCTGGAACAAGACAAGCTGCAGAAGCTGCCGGGCCAGCAAAGCAATGCTCTAACTGTCCGCCTGTTGGAGCTACGATAGTCAATTAACAAATCAGCCTAACAAACTAACTATCCAACCGTCTAGCCTGCCAACCTGCCAATCAACCAACCAACTAGCCAGTCAGCCAACTAATCAACCAATCTACCAATGAACGAACGAATGAAAGAACCAACCAACCAACTAACCAAACAACCAACCATCCAACCAACCGATCAACCAACCTTATAGTCAGCCACGTAATCAACCAATCTACTAACAAACCAACCAACCAGTCAGTCAGTCAACTAACCAACTCATCAATCAGTCAATCAACCAACCAACCAGCCAGTCAACCAACCAACCAATCAGCCAACGAACCAGCCATTAAACCAACTAGCCAACCAACTAACTAACTAACCAACCAACCAGCCAACTAACCAACCAGCCAACCAACCAACCAACCAACCAACCAACCAGCAAGCCAGCCAAGAAACCAACCAGCCAACCAACCAACCAACCAACTAACCAGCCAGCCAGCCAACCAGCCAACCAACCAACCAACCAATCTACCAACGAACGAACGAATGAAAGAACCAACCAACCAACCAAATAACCAACCATCCAACCAACCAACCAACCAACCAACCGATCAACCAACCAACCGATCAACTAATCTGATAGTCAGCCAAGTAATCAACCAATCTACCAACAAACCAACCAACCAGCCAGTCAACCAACCGACCAATCAGCCAACGAACCAGCTATCAAACCAAATAGCCAACCAACTAACTAACTAACCAACCAACCAGCCAACTAACCAACCAGCCAGCCAACCAACCAACAAGCCAGCCAACAAACCAACCAGCCACCCAACCAACCAACCAACTAGTCAGCCAGCCAGCCAGCCAGCCAGCCAACCAACCAACCAACCAACCAACCAGTCAGCCAACGAACCAACCAGCCAGCCAATCAACCAACCAGCCAACCAACCAACCAACCAACCAGCCTATCAGCCAGCCAGCCAACTAATCAACCAATCAGCCAACCAACCAACTAATAAACCAATCAGTCAACAAACCAACAAAATAATTAACCAACCATCTAGCTTGCCAGCCAATTAATCAACAAACCAACTAGCCAGTTAACCAACCAACCAGCCAATCAACCGACAGTCAGCCAATTAATTAACCAGCCAGCCAGTCAGTAAACCAACCAATTGACCAATCAACAAATCAACCAATACCAACCAGCCAGCCACATAGTCAATCAACAAACCAACAAATCATCCAATCTGCCAGCCAACTAATCAACCAATTTACACAAAACCAGCCAACTAGCCAGCCATCCAGCCAGCCAGCCAGCGAATCAACCAATTAACACAACCAACCAACCAGTCAGCCTACCAACTAATCAACCAACCAACTAACCAATTAACCAACCAGTTAGCTAGCCAACCAACTAATAAACAAACCAACAAACCAACCAGCCAGTCATCCAGCCAACCAATCAACCAACCAACCAACCAACTAAGTAGACAACCAACCAACCAACTAACCAGTAAGCAAACCAACCAATTAATCAACCAACCAGCCAACACACCAACTAGCTAGTCAACCAACCAATCAACCAATCAACAAATTAAAAAAGAAATCAAACAATCATTAAAGCAACCAAACAGCTGACCAACCAATCAAATATCGTCCGACGTCCAGCCTTTGCGGCCAAACGGCATCTACAGTCGCTAGTTGTGGTACAGGCCGTATTGCGAAGACCGCACTCCATAGCAAAACCAACCAACCAACCAACTAACCAATCAGGCAGCCAACCAACCAACCAGCCAACCATCCAACCAACCAAGCATCCGACTATCTTTCCATCTGTCTGTGGGTCTGTGAGTTCGTGGATGCGGGCGGGTGGGCGGACGGACGGCCGGACGGACGGATGGATGGATGTGTGACTAAATCCTGTGTTCGCTGTAAGATATACATTGACAACGGTCTCATAATGTTTATCTTGTATACAAATAGTAACAGTACATCCACTTTCACTACAATTCTTGAAAATAGTTCCCAGTTGTACTGAAGAGAAGTAGGAGAGGAATTACACATATTTAGACAACTTTCATATAGCTTTTGGACATCAGCCTGCAACCCATTATATGAAACATTTCTCAGCCATAACCACCGCAGTATTATTCAACTGCTGCTCTTTCAGTGACAATATGTGGCGAGAGAACGATGCAACAAGTTCCAAATGTTAGGAATATAGGTAGTCTTTCCTAAGGCAATCACACTGTGCCTAGTACTGCTTCACCAGTTAAGATCGATGCAATGACCCATTGTCATACAGCAGAATCCTACTTTTATTGTGTCCCATGTACCTGGTAGTTGCTTTATGATCCATCTAAAAGATAACTAAGAATAGTATGAAAAAAGCACGTCTCATCTCCTGTTATTATGCTGTTGAGATAAATTACTTCATTGATCAGTCATTCTGATTAGTTCCTTTGTCAGGGACAGTCCCTTCTAAGTCTGTCCAGGAGATCACATTATGGGCACCATTCGTTGATGAACACGTAGCAAATACGTTCACTGTGGAGAATACAATGCACTTCCAATGTATGTTCTTACATTTTAGTCTATTTTATCATCATCATCATCATCATCATCATCATCATCATCATCATCATCATCATCATCATCATCATCATCATCATCATTCATCATCATCATCATCATCATTCATCATCAGCATCATTTTATGAGGACTAAGTATTTTATTAGTATAAACAACTTTTCGACCACAATCGGTGTTTTTGTTCATTTTCTTTTTAAAAATATTCAGCTTTTCGCCACGTGGATCATCATCGACACTAATGCAGTAGTTGCTACTCAAATATTTGCGATGTCTTCGTTACAATAACACAAGCATGCTCGCAGGTCCGCATGGCCGAATGGGTGAAAACGCGTATTCTTAAACATCCAGTGTGCTGATGCCGAGTTAAGCGGTTCAACCCCTACACCGGACAGCTGGACTAAAATGTTGACCTGTCGTCCTTGACTTGGGGACGAAAATTACAAGTACGTCTGAAATCGGTGTGGGTTCGCCTGATGGCGAGGGACACTGTTAATATGGAAAGGTAATCCACACGTAAAATTCAGTCCATCACTACTATAAATAGTGTGTATGGACTACGATTGAGTTCAAAGCGAGCTAGCGGGGGAAAAAATCATGCTCTATTAAACACTGTCTTTGATAGTGATTTCGCAAACACAACACATGCGGATTTTGTAAACTTATCTGGCCTCCCAGGTTGGCCCAGCCTAAAGCGGGTCTCAGAAAATGCCTTGCCGAGTAAAGGCGACCACATCAGCCACTCAGTGCCGGTTGGTCCATAAAGTATATGTATAGCACCATATGCCAAGCGGGTCTTAAAGCGTGTAAAAAGGCCGTTTATTTGTTGTAGAGGCATGTATTTATAGCTATATTCAGGCAAGTTTACAGTGCATGCTAGGCACACATTAAACGCTAGTACACAATTGCATAATATCGCATGGTTTTTCTTGAATAACTTCCACCTGTCTTCTCTCTCTCTCTCTCTCTCTCTCTCTCTCTCTCTCTCTCTCTCTCTCTCTCTCTCTCTCTCTCTCTCTCTGTCTGTCTGTCTCTCTCTCCCTCTCTCTCCCTCTCTCTCTCTGTTTGGCTCTCTGTCTGTCTCTCTGTCTGTCTGTCTGTCTCTCTCTCTGTTTGGCTCTCTGTCTGTCTCTCTATTTGTTTCTCTTTCGCTCTCTCTGACACACTCTGCCTACCTGCCTGCCTGCCTGCCTGCCTGCCTGTCTGTCTGTCTGTCTGTCTGTCTGTCTGTCTGTCTGTCTGTCTGTTCGTTCGTCCCGTCCGTCCGTCCGTCTGTCCGTCGTCTGTCTGTCTATCTGTCTGTCTGTCTGTCTGTCTGTCTGTCTGTCTGTCTGTCTGTCTGTCTGTCTGTCTGTCTGTCTGTCTGTCTGTCTGTCTGTCTGTCTCATTTATGCTTCGAGTCATTGAATGTTCGATGCATTTGACGACGTTTATCACTATCTCACCGATTTATTATTTTATGAATATTTAAACACTTGTGTAAACGATCATGTAAAATCACAGATCTCTGCATGCCCGCCATTACGGTGTTTTTATTATCAATAATCATGTCCTTCCGATATGCTTTTCTTCTATCGATTACTCTCCACTGCGTTAAGTGCAAACCAAAATTCAAGTCAGTACATGTTGATTGTTTAACCAGGTTTTACCTTAAGATATTCTTTTGTCCTGGCCGTCTTATTATTGCAGTGTGCCTGTTTAGCGTGCCTGTTTGGAAGCGATAGTTAGTGTGAATATATTTCTTTACGTTTTTGCTGTCCTATTTACTCTTCTTCTTGTGTCTGTTCGATGTTATATTCATGAAGTATCTTTCGGGGACGTCTCTGTGGTACAAAAAAAAATAGCATATCCGTCTTTCCCGTGAATCTGTGTGCGACAATTAACTGTCATGTAGTTGTACATGCAAAGATATTTTATAAATGAGCACATTTGTAATTCGATTCGATTTAAATCGATTTAAATTTGTAATTCTGTCAAAATAAAATAACAATATGTTTCCTGTCTTTTCTTTGTGTTTTTCTTCTTCTATTCAGGTTAACTAGTTGTCTTTACTAGGATGATGTGTCTGAAGTCTTCACCGATTTTGTAGAGTTGCTCCTGAGGATCAGAGGGTTTCACAAGATCTGGGCGACCTCTGGTGTGTGCTTTAATGCTCCACAGCTGCAGCTAGCAATTTTCAAGACCCATTTAGTGAGCACACTAACGCAAAAAAAAAACACAGAGACCAAGTAAACTGTAAAACGCCTCTACGTCCTATAGCAGAAGAGGAAATAATAAAAATGGACTTACGGTACCCAAACACCCAAGGATAGAAGAGGATAGGCGTAAGGTGACAGATTAGACAGGGATGTATTTTATAAAACACATTTAAAAAGAAGCTAACATTTAGTAGAAGAGATACTTTCCATTAATAGTGCTTTACGAGACGATTGATGAGACAGACTTCTTGAATGCTGAGAGAAAAAGCAGTGAAACAGCTGTAATCACAATTAGCAGTTCTAGAGGATTCACAGACTTTGTTCGGGGGCTGAAGTAGATGCTCCGCTAGACCTCGCCGATGTGTGAAAGGACTGACTGTTGAACAACTGTTCCTTCCTAAAACACAAATGCCATTGTCAGCGTAACGTTATCACCGTTACACCAACGCGCCCGTTGTGAAGATTTAGACCTTCACATATTCTAGGTCACGGCATGATGACGTCAGTTTACACACCTTGAGGCATATTGGATTGATGGTGATAGCTCCATACTTTTAGAGACAAATTGATAATGGTGGGTGATATGGTCAATTTTAGGCCGGCCGCATTCACTTCCCAGCACATTTCCTAGTACCCGCTGTAGATTTGGTGCTAGACCCATATTTATGATGGATCAGTGGGCAGTCAGTGGAGGATGTGGTCAGTCACACCGGTCTGTACTTCCTATAGCCCATTCAGACTTGTTTACCCCCATATAACAATCCACATTTCAGTAACCAACTGAGGGAAAATGATGAGGTACACATTTTAGACATGATCGACCTAGGAGGTACATTTTAAAAAATACGCCTTGATGCTGATGGTAGTCACCGGGCCACTACACTACATGTGCCGGTGTATGTTCATGTTTATATTCTCCAGTGTGGAGCACACATATATTTTGGGGGCTTACTATTTCTTACCTTGGAAGTATGATCACAGAAGATGGCAGATTAGACAGAGAAATTGAAATCAGATGTCAAAAAGCTAGTGCACTTACATATCAACTGTCACCCTTACTGAAACATCCAAACATACCCATGTCCGCAAAACGACAGATAATAAACAGCATATTCACACCAACCCTATGCTACCAATCTCAAACCTGGACTTTATCCAAATTACACCTTCGCAAAATCAACACCTGCGAAATGAGATGCCTGAGGAGAGCTGCCAACTTAACAATTCGAGACCGAGTAAGAAATGTTACTATCAGACAGACTGTGGGATCAACACCTTGTGCCACATTTATTGAAAAACAGAAGATCAAGTGGTTTGGCCATGTTGATAGAATGCAACATCAGCAACTACCATCACTGGCCTTACATCAAAGATCATCTGCGACGAGACCACGAGGACGTCCAAGAAGAAAATGGATTGACGACATCAGAGACATTGTACAACCACACGGAATGACACTATCCAGTGCCGCCCACCGGGCGCTGGAACGCAAATTATTCCTCCCCACGACGCTTGACGGCAGAAGTGGAAGATGATGATGATGACTATTTCTTACAAATACATGTTTTAGCTACTTTCTGGAATAGGTAAATACTAACACTGCATTTCTTATATAAGTACACGTATTTGCAACTATCTGGAATGAGTAAATACTACCACTGAATTTCTTATATAAGTAAACGAATGTGGTACTTTCTGGAATGAGTAAATACGACCACTGGATTTGTTATATAAATAAACGTGTTAGATACTTTCTGGAATGAGTAAATACTACCACTAGATTTCTTACATAAATAAATGTGCATGGTACTTTCTAGAATAAGTAAACACTAACACTGAATTTTTTATATAAGGAAGCTGCAACTGAAAACCATAAATACTTTTTTGGGTGAATATATTCTAAAAAAAGTAAAGAACAAATGTATCATTTTTCGATGTGTTCAATGCAAATCCTCCAGTGCCGATAATGTGCTTGGATTCCTGTAGAAAAAAATTCTCTTGGTCGCGTGTGTAACCACTCATGCACCATCTGCCGTACCTCTTCACAAGGGTCACGCCGTTTTGAAACTGCCTACTCCACTCTGTCACAAAGTTCTTTATCATAACTGAGTGACTTGGTCGTTGTCTAGGTTTCAATGTTCCTTGTATGTCACTATGGAGTGTAAGTAGATCTAGCCACCTGTCTCACAATGCAACTCACCCCAGTAGTACACACCCATCAGCCAGTGAACAAGATTGATTTGGCGCACATAATCCTTTAATACGAAAAGAACACGGACAAACGGAACATAATGCTATATCCAGACATAATATAATCCATAGAATATATCTATCCTCCTCACAACTTAACACGCACACATCACTGCCTTCTCACGGCCTGCTTAATCTCAAATTCACAGGACAGTTATCCTGCTCCTATCCACTGCTGGACCTCACACAATACAACCCACACACTGGGTCTCGGCCTACAGTTATCCAGCCACGATAATACACCCCACACACTGGGTCTAGGGCCTACACTAACTCTTCAACCCACTCTGGGTTTAGGCCTCCATTCAAAAACTCGGAGAACACACAGACGGAGATCTCTAACTCCGCTCCTCTCCTTAGACTACCGACCCGCTCGGTATCTAAACACAACTGTCCAAAACCACACGAAACCGACCCTCAGTCGGTCTCAGCCGCAACTCACCCTTTCAGTCTCCTGACTTCACACAAAATACATTGTCTCTCGCCCCATCCACCCTGGGGGTCTCCAATCTACCCTCCCATTATTTCTCAGGGCTGTTGTTTTTCTCACAGTCCCGCTACAGGTCACTCTCCTCAATGTAAATGACCCAGGCATATGTCACACTCATACACTTCCTACACTGACATGTGCACTGACATACAGAGGCATGCATCACCATACTGGATCTTCATTGGCCGATGAATTTATGTAGGTCTCACCCCTTCACTTATTAAAAAACGGATAACAGAACTCTGCTCCTCTTTGGTGCATGTTAAAAGTGGGACGGCCATATTTAAACTGGCGTTATGACGTCACCGCGTTTGTCTGCTGCGTGATGTTAAGATCTCATCGGGCTTGACATTCTTAACAACAATATTGACATCGTGGCGATAGAGTTACGGAAGCTGTTCGTGATCCCGCACACCCGCTCTCGAAACACAGCTGTGCGAGATGTGGCAACAGTCCGCGTTGCGTTGGTATTTTTTTTTTTTTTACAAAATCTATGAGTGCCAGTCGTTCAGAAAGGAATGGCAAACTACTGAACGTAAACTAGCCAAGAAATCATAACTGCAAAAAAATGCTGATATTGACTGCAACTTCTGTAAAGGATGTGCAAGTAACTAACTAACAAGACAATAGCATGGTTATTGTAATTTCTCTCTCACGTTTAAGATTTTAATTTAAATCCCTTGGCATTAATAAAAGTGTTTGGTACTTTCTGGAATTTGTGAACACTACCACTGGTCACATATATAAACATTGTGTGTGGAGCTGTAGCTCAAGTGGTAGAGCGCTCGCTTAGCATGTGAGAGGTATCGGGATCGATACCCGGCAGCTCCAGTTTTTAAGAGGGCTCCGTGCCGAAGTAGTCAAGCCGTCTGACTCGGGCTCCGAAGATGGTGGATTCGATTCCGGGCCTTGTCCTCCTGTTCACGGGCGCATTTTTTTCGGAGACTACTGGGGGTCGTCAATGGAGCTACGGAATTCGTGCATTGTGCAACGCCTTCGGCAGTTCGCTGCTGAAAGATATTGAGCCATATGGGAGAAAACAAGGTGCAATGAAGTCGACCCTGTCGACTTTTAAGCGACAAAGATTGTATCATTACTCTAGGGAAGTATTGGTGAGGTAACTTGTCTGCACCGGACGACACTGAGATACCGGAATTGGTCGAACAAATTCCGCCTAGAGGACATCATCATCTACACAGATGGGTCGATGAAGCCTTGTTCAAGATCAGTGCGGATGTACACAGCACATAAGATGGGGAAAACAATCAAGGAGAATAGCGGTGCGCCCAGACAACTACATCAAACATGACTAGGAAAATCACAGCGGGCCTAGAGAAAACTTCCACGGGCAGCATATCAGAAATCACACACGTGATAATGATAGCAGACTACGCGAACATGCTACCGAAAATCACAACCGTCAGTCTCCGATACGAACGGATAGAAAGCATTCGGAAGTTTCGATTCACATTACTCACCTGGATGTAGGCACGAGGACATGCCGGAGTAAGAGTTATTGCACCAATACACAGGAGAAGCAGGGACAGGACTGATATAGGGTGTATTTTTAATGACTGTGCATTTAATGCTTAAAATGTTTGCATATCCTTTCAGCTGATTGTTGATTTATTGGCAAGATTACCCCCAGTAGTTTACCATTGCTTTCTGAGCGACCGGCTCACATACCCCGTAAATTACCGACGCGGTTAGAACCGCTACCGATTCTCGCCGCCGTCACGTTATTCATGAGAGTATACGGGATTACGGAGAAAGTCGCTAACTCCTTGCCAGGGAGACCGGCGTGCGTTTAATGAGTATTTGAAATTATTACCGTTCCAAGTTTTGTATTCACCTTTTGTAAAGTTCATGCAACATAATAGGTAAATACAAAACTTGGACCGACAATATGTTCAAACACTGCACAGTCATTCAGAATACACCCTGTATAATCAATGCAGTAGGGACTCGGCTGGCGGTGAGTGACGAGTCTCTGACTACACGACCTTGGCGTGAACGCTGGTCAAGCACATTACTGCCGTCTTCGAATTCAAGGGAGGAGACATCATATCAATGCCTCATAAGTACAGAGCAGAAACGCTGTGGGATGGCTGATGGTGCTGCATCGGAGGACTGAGCACTTAGGGGAAATTTCCCGATGTGCAAAGATGTCTTTCTATTAGGGCTGCGGAAGTTAACGATTAATTAATCGATTAATCGTTAATTTGTTTTAACGATTAATTTTTTTTTAACGATTAATCGAAAACTTTTCTCCCATCACTTATACAAATGAACCGGATGTCGAAAAATTGTCGGACATTTTAAACATAGTGCTGCAAACACAACCGAGTTGCAAAATTGTACTGAGTCACCATTGTGTAAGCTGCAGCAAGATGTACCAACAAGATGAAACAGTATGTTTATTATGCTACAGAGTCTTCTACAGGTCAGAGAAGCATTAACTGTCTACATGTCAGATGAAAAGAAGCAATACAAAGGTCCAAAACTGTCAGGTTCAGATTGGGAGAAGATTTCGAAATATGTCAAAGTTTTGGACTTATTCTGTCAGACCACGGTCCTGCTTGGCGGTCAAGATTTTGTTTCATGCAGCTGTGTATTGCCACTGCTATCATCGTTGACAAAGTATATGACTGTACACGATGATGATCCGGGCTACATAGCTAAATTTAAGGCAGCGTGTATTAATGACTTCAGTGAACGTGTAGCTAATATGACAAGTATTTAAATACTACAGATTGCAACAGCACTTGATCCACGCTACAAATACCTGAAGTGTTTGCCAAAAGATGCAAAAGAATGAACTTGGCCACGTATTGAACAACAAATAGCAGTTAATGTTCATGATGAGCAGATGGAGACTGCTGCAACGAATGATACTGACATTGACAATGAAACTATATGTGAACCAAATGAAGAGAGTATTAAGCTAATTGAGTCTGAAATGGATAAGAAAGTTGCTGAATCGGTTGACCCTTTACAATGGTGGAAACTTAATGAACATCGATATCCAAAATTGGCATTCCTTGCCAAGACCATTCTGTGCATACCGGCTACCTCAGTTCCATGTGAACGATTGTTCAGCTCTGCTGGTTATATTGTTAATAAGACGCGCTCGTCACTTGAAGCAAATACTGTCAACATACTCGTCTGTTTGCATAGTTGGTTATTAGATGACATATGAACAAGACAATCCAGTGTTATTTCGATTTTTGACAAATACGACTATAATGTGAGTTATATGACTATAATGTTTTGCTTTAATCGAAATTAACGATTAATTAATCGTTAATTTTTCAAAAGTTAACTATTAAATGTAAATTAATCGGTCGCAGCCTTACTTGTTATATAACATAACATAACATAACATAACATAACATCTTCACAAACAAGGCTATGTGTGGAAATGAATCATTAAGTGTCTTGTCAGCTGACGGAGGCGTTCATGTCTCTCCACAGTTACCGGTCTTTGGTGTTCTGGATCAACTCTGCTGCTTATATTTCTCCATCCCACCGTCTTAGTCCATCCAGCATCATTTCTCTTGCTCTGCCTCTGCCTCTCTTCCCCTCGATCTATCCAGTCGTCACGATAATCTCTAATGCCCCTCTCCCCATCACATGACCACAGAAAGTTTTTATCCCATTCTTATTGTTGTATATAATGTTCTGGTTTCATTAGCCTCTTTCAGGCAGTCGTTGGTAGTTATGTGGCAGTCCAAGGAATTCGTAACATTCGTCCCAGGAACCACATCTCTGTACTTTTAGAGGTTAAAAATGTGTTGCATATCCTTTACAGGACGTCGCAGTCAACCCCAGCATTTATTCTGTTTGTGATCTTTGGTAAGTTTATGTTCCGTAGTTTGCCAGTGCTTTCTGAACGACAGGCACCCATACCATTTTATAAATAAATTCTAACGCAAGATGGTCTGCTGCCAAATCGCCCGCAGTTGTGTTTCGAACGCTGTATGCAGGATTACGGACCGTGTTCATTAAAGGTGTGGAAATACGAATAAAGAAATTGTACTATCATGACTAGAATATGACAGAAGAAGGAAGACAAAACACGGACGACACATTAACAATTATTCTTGTGATTCTCAACAGATGTGCACACCAGAGATAGTCTGATGGATTTAACACGCAGATCCATCACCAAGTCTTCCGGACCAAGCCTGTTGTTTCTATAAGGTAGGCCTTGTGTTTGTGGCCCGTGATTGTTTTGTCTTGCTCTTTGTTATTACATCATGCCATATATATCCGGTATATGCGCGACAGAGCTGTAGCACTCTTATCTGTTGGCCTACGTTTGAGTCCGTTTATTGACCTCGGGTGGGCAAGACAGAAAACACGGAGCACCTAGAAATAAACTTTATACCATCTGTTAGAAGAGTAAATATTGTTGTTGTTTTTGTTGTTGTATCGATCGTTATCGAAAGTGTCTGTTACGGTGAGCGCAGGTGAATGCTAACTGTCCTTCATCATCATCATCATCATCATCATCATCATCATCATCATCATCATCATCATCATCATCATCATCATCATCATCATCATCATCATCATCATCATCATCATCATCATCATCATGTATCAATTCTTTTGCAGAATATCTGTTCCGTCACAGTCAGTCATAAAGACTCTTGCTCCATTGCCAGTTCCTCTTCCATATGCATTTCCTTACCCAGGGTGTCCTTAATGCCTCATATCCACCGCCGCCACATACACACATTGACAACCGTCATGAGAATACACACACACACACACACACAATTGAAAATATCTTATACATGCATATAGCCTATCTTAAAGTATATTAATGCAATGCAACAGAATGATATTAGTTAAAACTAATAAAAACAGTATGAGGTAAACAGTGCAATAGTTTTCATATAGTTCATTGTGAAATCAAGTGGCAGAAGAGAGAGAGAGAGAGAGAGAGAGAGAGAGAGAGAGAGAGAGAGAGAGAGAGAGAGAGAGAGAGAGAGAGAGAGAGAGAGAGAGAGAGAGAGATTTGTCCTTGATGGGTGTAGAAATCGAGAGTAAATTATGATCATTAAACCTCACTGAAAAACCGAATGCATGTTAATTTCCATGAACTCACAAATGCAATTAATTGTATCAACAAAGTTGAATTTCAGCAATAGACATGGCGCTATTTAATAGCCTAGTTTCTTCGATGATAAGACACCGTACGCTGACCAATGATCTGCGGCATTCCGTGGGCTGGAGGACAATCAGTGCACATATGTTGTGATTTTAAAGCACGTACAGAGCATGCTGAGTTGGGTGAAGATAGGCATGCTTCTTGAAGAGCGGCATGCTTCAATTAACAGTTGAGTTGAGTTCAGCTAAGAACTGACGTCACTGCACTCAGGACATTTATATATGCGTTCCGTTCCCTCGTTCAATAGCCAGCAAAGAGTTATACTACTAATGGGACGCAGAGGTGTTTCCAAGGCACCAGGGCCGGGTTATATACTGGCCAAGACCTATTGACGCGTCCTCGTCGAGCGTCCTGGGCAACAGGTCCCTTCGGGGTCCTGGCTACAGTCAGCAAGCATACTACTAATCTTTCCCACCGCTATCTGATTGACAGTTCTCCTTGTCTTTCCTCTCTATTTTGAGATTCTTCCAAGACCCTTGCCGATCCCCCGCATCTCATTCTTTCCACATACAAGTTCTCAATTAACAATTCTTAAGATAGGGAGCATACGTTATATCTTTTCCTAGAGGTTCCTGGTGGGTAGGACAAATTGATTTATGGGCGGTATATTGGTGCAAGAAAAGGCAGATTGGGTCAGGTCCCTTTGGGGTTATGTGTATAGAGTGGAAGAACGGAAACCCGTTTATTGCCTGAAGGGAACGGTGCGGTTAAGAGTACCAGAGGATCTTACCAACACTCAGTTCTCCCAGAAAAGGCAAGACAAAGACAATAAGGTTGCAACTGTCACAATTAGTATTGGGACTCTTCGCTGAAGGACGAATGGGAATGCGCGTATGGGAAATTATAAGCGCGTATGGGAATGTCTGGTGTATTGTGATGTCGGTTCTTGAATCAGCTCAGCTCAACTCTAATAATTGTTGTAGCTAGTGATAGTCCTATCCACCACAAAACCTTCCGACGTACTGATTTAAATACGTGGACAACTTGGGCTCATGGCATAATGGATACAATAACACCGACATGATCCAAGGATGGTGATCGTGTGAGATGGCGTTTCATTACCACCCACGCTTATCGGCATGGCACATGGTGGTGACTAAACATGCATGAAGATGTAAAGAATCGGGTTCAGACATGATCAGCAGGGTGGCAAATGCTGGACAACGCTGAGGTGGCAGTGAATAAGCCGAATGTATGGAAGCAGCGCGTCTGAAGCAATACAGCGTGGAACCCGAAAACGTTAGCCGAGTGGTTAGCCGGTGGTATGACGAAGGGGTTGCAACTGCAATTCATAATCTCACATACCGCTTTCGAAATACAGCTGCGGGCGATTTGGAAAGAGACCACTTTGCGTTGGTTTCATACAATGGTATAAGTGCCGGTCGTTCAGAAAGCAATGGCAAACTACTGAATGCAAACTTGCCAAGAAATCACAAACAGCCAAATAATAATATGCTAAGGTTGGCAGCGACGTCCTGTAAAGGATATACAACTAACCTTTACCTGTGTGGTTGATGAATACTCATAAAGACCGAGTCTAAGCTCTAAAGTCCGTTATTTGGCGTTCAAGTAACCTGAGCCATAGTGGCGAAGTGGTCAAGCCGTCTGATTTGGCTCCGAAGATTGCGGGTTCGATTCCGGGCCGCGTCCTTCGGTTCACGAGTGCATTTTTCAGAGACTCAGGAGGGTCGTTGCTAGAGCTACGGAGCTCGTGCTTTTTACGACGCTTTCCGCGCAGCAGAAAGAGACCGAGCCATATGGGATAAAATCCCGGTACAATGAAGTCGACCCTGTTGACTTTTAAGCGACTTTTAAGCGACTTTAAAGATGTTGAAAGGCGAGAGGAACGGCTCCCTTGCACCGGGTTTTATCCTATCCGGTTCAGTCTCTCTCCACAGAACAGCTAACCGCCTGCCGATAACGTCGCACAGAGCACGAACTCCGTAGCTCCAGCGACGATCCCCAGTCGTCTCCGAAGATTTCTACACATTTGCCAGTGTTATGAACATTTCTTTCTCTGTTTTATTTTATTTTAATATCTCTGTGTGCTTCCACATCTTTGTCTACATTGCTACCTAAGTACTTTTATAATTCTAACTCTTGAAGAGAGGCTTCACCAAGGAAGATCTAAATATAATTACTTCGATTTAATTACTTAATTATTTAATTCGATAATTTACTTTCGATCCCATTATCTGTGGATTTTATCTGATAATGCTTAGACCTAATTGTTGTGAGCTTGTATTCAGCGTGTTAAGTTTATCTTCCAGTTGATTTCGTATGTGGGACAGGACAGTAATGTCGTCAGCAATCTGGCACGGGTTGTCGACCTACATTTATTGAGGAATCAACAACGGACGCAAGGTGATATTTGTAGTATCCGTTCCCTGAAATATTGTATTAAACCATGCTTTAATTAGGCGGGGTGATCCGGTTCTGTGGTGTCTAAATACTAGAGTTATTTGTCTTGTGATATTCTTGCTCTATGACAAAGCCATCCGATCTTGCTATTTTAATTATGTAGTTTAATATATTTTCTGTCTCATCGTGCTGTCTGATGTAATCGTTTCTGACTGTTTCGTCTTGTCAGATTTAGAATTCGTCGTAGACATTTCATTTTCGTTTCTCGCTGAAAAAGCAAAATTTGAACACAGATAAAAGAGGTTAAGCTGTTGACTTATCTAGACTAGACTGTGACATTAGGAACCGCGTTGGCGCAGTGGCTAGCACGCTTGCCTCCGGACGGGGAGCATGGGTTCGAATCCCCATCGACACTGATGCTTTTTAAAATTGATTTGTTCTCGAGCAAACCCTGTAGACTGGTACCAAGAAAGGTCCGCGGGAAGTAAAGGCGTCTGGGTGATATTGATCAGAGTACATCACTTGGATATCGATTGGTCTATAATACCATCACATACCCAATAGTCGCCAAGGGTCCTTCACTTACTTTACCTACACTGGGACATCGGGCGGCCGATGTGGCACTTAGGTACCTAACGGACCTCAATATCCGTAGTCTTTAAAGTCGTACCTTACATTCCTGTTAATTCAAAACCATAATAATTATTTCACAGATAGAGTAGGTTTAGGTGTGGTTTTATATCTGATCTTTGGTTCAGCAGAACAGAATGGTTGGTTTACTTCTGTTTGAAGTCGATTATGTTTTCGTTTCATTACATTATTTCCTCCAAAGGTTAGCTGAAGAAGCACTTGAAGTTTGGGGACCGATGATTCTGTGGGGAAGGGTGGCTGGCAATTACGCTTGATGAACGTGGCTACATATCGATTAGATTGCAGAGTCCTCATTATTGTTAATTAATGGGTCAATGCAATAAGAATTTGTAACATTATCTGTTTCTTCATTGTGGAATGTACATCTTGGTTACGTGTAGTTTTGTCAGTATCTTTGTTTTGTAATGTTCAGAAAATAAAAGTGTTGGTCTTCTGTGTGTCTTGTGACAAACAGGATTAAGTGTTCTAACCCACTAGCGCTGTTTGAGGCCAGAATCATATCATCTGCCGACTTTTATCTCGTGAGTAAGATTTCAACCAATAATGAATAACTCCAAATTTTTACAGATTTCATCATTTGTTATACAAGTCTAATTGCATTTTTTGCTTAAATGTTGAATAGTTATGGGGAGAGAATTCAACAATTCCTTACTCCCCCTGGCATTTCAAATACGTGTGATATTTCATCAGCTGATCTGACAGCTGCTTCTTGTTCTTTGTGGAGTGTTTCAGATCATTGGATCAAATGTGGCGGAAGCTGAATAGCTGTTTCACAATTGTTGATATTTAACACCATCGGAAACCTTACAGTATTGAATTGGTCGCGTCTGGCCTCAAGTCGTTCCACACCCGCCTCACACGCCAGTGATCCGGAGTTCGATCCCGGGTCCAGTCGGGGATGTGCACTACTCTCAAACGAGAGCGAAACTCGAGTCTAGTACTTCCAATCCGACGTGGACAAGGCCCAAGGTTCATACCTGAATACGATCAGCGTTGCCAGTAGTGGATTATGCTCAATCTTCAAACCCCAAATCCCGAAACAACCAAATAAATCAAACTTACAGTAGTCTATTAAACAGGTGTGAATATGCACATTGTTCTGTCTGCATTTCTTAAAGATGTTTATCATATTGAATATATCTCACTGCCACCCTTGTCTTGTCTCATAGTGAAATCACATCCATGGATCCTAACCCTTGCGCTGTAAATCTGCCGGAACTTATGTATTTTAAATTCCAACTTCCTTTCAGTTCTTTTCATGATGCTTCACAGACCTGCCTGCTCTTAAAGTATTTCATATTTCAACTTCATTTTTACTCTCTTCATAATGACTCGCAGGACTTTGATGACATTTATTATTAATGCAATATTACACATAAATATCAATTGGGGAACATATTTGTATGTTGTCTAGTGCGTCCTCTTGTCTCAACGTCTCTCTTCTACTTCTATGAGCGTCAAACAATACATGTGTGTTTATTTATGAATTGTACTTGTATTAATGCAATAGTAAGTTAGATGGTGCACAGTTTTAAATTATCTTTGTTTTGGGAGGGAAATGTAGATTATCATCTTCCGTGCTTGCGAACAAACAGTGCTATTCCAGACTTTCACACAGGCATGATAGTCTTCTAAAGCTGTCTTCTAATTCTTCCTGGTTTAGCCAAGTTTGTATTGTATATCGCCAGTTTGGTTTCCTCTAAAAACGTTCTGGTTCTTTACTTTAATTTAAATTGTTTGGTTTCTGTGTCTTATCTGCATAAATCCCTTCGTACTAGTCTTTCCGTCTTCCTAATAATATTTTCTGTTAAAGTATTTCCTGTCACCTATTCATATTATGTTTGTTTTAATTCGTCTGCCAATTTTATGATCTCCTTGAACGTATCTTCATATTTTAAATCTAACTTTTTTTGTGTTCGCTCGGTTTGAACTCAATTGTAGTCTATACATGTGATACTACCTTTAGTACACTAGTCGCGTGTGGATTAGTTTTCCCTATTACCAGTGTCCTTCGCCATCAGGAAAACTCACTCCGATTTCTTAGGTACTTGTAATTTACATCCCCATGTCAAGGACGAGAAGTCAACTTTTTAGTTCAGCTGACCGGTATTGGTGTTGAAACCGCTACCTCGGCATCAGCACATAGGATATGTAAGAACGAACGTTCTTAACCATTCGGCCATGCTGTCCTCTCAATTCAACTTGAGAGCTGCTGTTATAATAACTAATACAACTACTGCTATTACAACGGCTACTGCTATTACTGCCGCAACTACTACTGCTATTAAAACGGCTGCTGCTATTACTGTCGTTACTACTACTGCTATTAAAACGGCTGCTGCTATTACTGCCACTACTACTACTGCTACTAAAACGGCTGCTGCTATTACTGTCACTACTACCACTAGTCCTATTAAAACGGCTGCTGCTATTACTGCCACTACTACTACTGCTATTAATACGGCTGCTGCTATTACTGCCACTACTACTACTACTGCTATTAAAACGGCTGCTGCTATTACTGCCGCAACTACTACTGCTATTAAAACGGCTGCTGCTATTACTGCCACTACTACTACTGCTATTAAAACGGCTGCTGCTATTACTGCCACTACTACTACTGCTATTAAAACGGCTGCTGCTATTACTGCCACTACTACTACTGCTATTAAAACGGCTGCTGCTATTACTGCCGCTACTACTACTACTGCTATTAAAACGGCTGCTGCTATTACTGCCACTACTACTACTACTGCTATTAAAACGGCTGCTGCTATTACTGCCACTACTACTACTGCTATTAATACGGCTGCTGCTATTACTGCCACTACTACTACTGCTATTAAAACGGCTGCTGCTATTACTGCCACTACTACTACTGCTATTAAAACGGCTGCTGCTATTACTGCCACTACTACTACTGCTATTAAAACAGCTGCTGCTATTACTGCCACTACTACTACTGCTATTAAAACGGCTGCTGCTATTACTGTCGTTACTACTACTGCTATTAAAACGGCTGCTGCTATTACTGCCACTACTACTACTGCTATTAAAACGGCTGCTGCTATTACTGCCACTACTACTACTGCTATTAATACGGCTGCTGCTATTACTGCCACTACTACTACTGCTATTAAAAACGGCTGCTGCTATTACTGCCACTACTACTACTGCTATTAAAACGGCTGCTGCTATTACTGCCACTACTACTACTGCTATTAAAACGGCTGCTGCTATTACTGTCGTTTACTACTACTGCTATTAAAACGGCTGCTGCTATTACTGCCTACTACTGCTACTGCTATTAAAACGGCTGCTTGCTATTACTGCCACTACTACTACTGCTATTAATACGGCTGCTGCTATTACTGCCACTACTACTACTGCTATTAAAACGGCTGCTGCTATTACTGCCACTACTACTACTGCTATTAAAACGGCTGCTGCTATTACTGCCACTACTACTACTGCTATTAAAACGCTGCTGCTATTACTGCCACTACTACTACTGCTATTAAAACGGCTGCTGCTATTACTGCCACTACTACTATGCTATTAAAACGGCTGCTGCTATTACTGCCACTACTACTACTACTGCTATTAAAACGGCTGCTGCTATTACTGCGACTACTACTACTGCTATTAAAACGGCTGCTGCTATTACTGCACTACTACCTACTGCCTATTAAAACGGCTGCTGCTATTACTGTCGTTACTACTACTGCTATTAAAACGGCTGCTGCTATTACTGCCACTACTACTACTGCTATTAAAACGGCTGCTGCTATTACTGCCACTACTACTACTGCTGCTATTAATACGGCTGCTGCTATTACTGCCACTACTACTACTGCTATTAAAACGGCTGCTGCTATTATTGCCACTACTACTACTGCTATTAAAACGGCTGCTGCTATTACTGCCACTACTACTACTGCTATTAAAACGGCTGCTGCTATTAACTGCCACTACTACTACTGCTATTAAAACGGCTGCTGCTATTACTGCGACTACTACTACTGCTATTAAAACGGCTGCTGCTATTACTGCCACTACTACTACTGCTATTAAAACGGCTGCTGCTATTACTGTCGTTACTACTACTGCTATTTAAAACGGCTGCTGTATACTGCCACTACTACTACTGCTATTAAACGGCTCTGTATACTGCCACTAACTACTGGCTATTAATACGGCTGCTGCTATCTCACTACTACTACTGCTATTAAAACGGCTGGCTATTATTGCCACTATACTAGCTATTAAAACGGCTGCTGCTATACTGCCACTATACTACTGCTATTAAAACGGCTGCTGCTATTACTGCGTTACTACTACTGCTATTTAAACGGTGCTGCTATTATGCCATTACTACTGCTATTAAAAACGGCTTGCTATTACTGCCACTACACTACTGCTTTAAAACGGCTGCTGCTATTACTGTCGTTACTATACTGCTATAAACGGTGGTATTATTGTCCGTTACTACTCTGCTATTAAAACGCTGCTGCTATTACTGTCGTTACTACACTGCTATAAACGGCTGCTGCTATTACTGCCCTACTACTACTGCTATTAAAACGGCTGCTGCTATTACTGCCACTACTACTACTGCTATTAAACGGCTGCTGCTTTACTGCCACTACTACTACTGCTATTAAAACGGTGCTGCTATTACTGCCACTACTACTACTGCTATTAAAACGGCTGCTGCTATTACTGCCACTACTACTACTGCTATTAAAAGGGCTGCTGCTTTAATACCACTACTACTACTGCTATTAAAACGGCTGCTGCTATTACTGCCACTACTACTATTGCTATTAAAACGGCTGCTGCTATTACTGCCACTACTACTACTGCTATTGAAAAGGCTGCTGTATTACTGCCACTACTCTACTGCTATTAGAATGCTGTTTTAAGGGCCGTATGTCCGACTCACTTACTTCAATGAAGTTCCGCCCATCAAATTCACTATTTGTGTTTGGAAACAAAATACGCTCTTCTCTCCACCGTGTTATTGTTGTCTGTCTGTCGGTGTATCCGTCTATCTTGGCCCTCTATTTGAGGACACAATACTAGGGCAAACACCACGTCGAAAATGTCAGCGTTGATTATTTGGGGCGGTGGATGAGCAGCAAAGTAAACAGTCGTTAGAGGAGGCTGGTCGAGCCTGTTTTTTAAGTTTTGTGATGTTAGGCAGGCCGGGAGGGGGTCGTGTCGAGGCTTGTAAATGTTGCGATTTAGATTACGGGAAATGGATATTGTTTGCTCGTATGATGGTAATGTATGAAATAGTCTCATTGGCGTGCTAATGAGTGGTTGGGGCGGTGTCGTGTATTGATGAGGTAGAAATGTTGCATGTAGCAGTATGTAGCAGTTACGCAATTCTTACATGAGATGAGAATTTGCCTAAATATGATCTCTCTCTCTCTCTCTTCTCTCTCCTCTTCTCTCTCTCTCCTCTCTCTCTCTCCTCCCCTCTCTCTCTCTCTCTCTGTGTCTCTTACTGAAATCCCTTTGTCTGTCTGTAAACCCCTGTCTCTGTCGTTCTTCCTGTCTTGTCTCTCTCTCTTTTCTCCTTCCTTCTCTCTGTCTCTTTCTCTCCCTCACCTTCTCTGTCGCTATCTCTGTCGTCTGTCTGTCTGTCTGTCCCTCTCTCTTTCTCTCTCTCTCTCTCATCTCTCTTCTCTCCTCTCTCTCTCTCTCTCTCTCTCTCTCTCTGTCTCTCAGTATGTTGTTTTTAAGTTTTCTGAGAGACTGAGGCTTTTCAACTACTACTCTGACATTGGCACTGAGTTTGCCTAAGCCCTGATAAGGGCTTGTGTTTATTGGAGTGAGGTTGGTGTTGTTTTTATCGAGACAAGGTTAAAAAAAACCATCTCCACGGAGATTTGTGACAAAGCTATCCCTCCCCTCTCCCAAAGGGTTTGAAACAAACGGTGTGTGCAAACCGGCAATGGGTTCTAATCTGCAGAAAGGTTGATTATGATATAACTACAATTCAGCACAACATATACCACATGTTGGTAAATGCTTCGCCGAACGTTTTAGCGTAGTTTTTTTTTCCCTCATAATTCTTCTCTCAAAAATTTTAGGTTTTTTATTGACAACAACATCTACCCAATACATAGAGGCTCTCCCTCTTGCCCCCACCTCCCCCCTTCTCTTTCTCGAGATTTCATAACGCGAAAGAAGGATTGGCTTTTTCCCAAAGTTTTTTAAAAAAGTTTTTTATACACAAATGCCTGAAAAACACCCCCAGTTTGGGAAATTTAAAATTTACATAAGAGTTGTAAATATTTTTGGAGGGAAAAAGAGAACTAAAGGATACTCCAACAAGAACTTAAAATGAAGAAGTTTTGGCTGAAGACAAACACAAATTAGCATAATGGAATATTTTGACATGTAAAAGACGCTTGCCTACCGTCCTCCGAGGTCTGTATTTGGGAATCCGATCGGTGGGATGTTACCCCCTGGATGGGCACCCAGGTCAACCACTTAAGGTAGGTACCAGAGATGTCTTGGAACCCAAAGGCGACCGGATTGTGGACCACAGGGACCCGCCGGCGCCGGTCATCTTTAAAAATATAATCTAGCACCGTGTTAGGGGTGCTTGACTGGACCTAAAACAGCCCCGACAGGCTAGAAAAGATAGTTTGGGGGGAATGTACCGGAGGCGGAGAAGAGGAAACCACAACGTAAGGGATTGCAGATGTAATCGAAAATTTACACATGAAGCAACAAGGAGGAGCGGCTAGCCGAGTGGTAGAAAGCCGAATCGCATCAGATTACTCAACCCAATATTGGGAGGTGTGGAGTTTTTCTGTCGGTGGGGGGGGGGGGGGGGGGGGGGGGAAAGAAAACCCTAATTGCACAGTTCGCGAACGCACTAGCCAGGCGCCTTAATTCCTCAGGCTCAAACCACACACAACACACCACACCACCACCCCCATTTCCACAGCAAAGGACTTAGAAACAGAGACCCAAAAGGGCAACCATTGATTTGGATGAGAGAAAAATTTTAGTGATACGTGGTGGGGAGGGTTTTGCGCAGGGCCCGGCTTTTTGGGGTGTGAGAGGAAGGCACCCTAAGCAGTGGTAAACTTAGCTTTTTTTTGCAATCCCATTTCAGGACATTGCAGTCAAAACCCCCCCCTTTTTTAGCTGCCGGATTCAGGGCAAGTTTTTACTTCAGTATTTTCATTGTTTCTGAAAGACCCCGGCTCACATACCTTTTCCCTAAGATACAAAGCGCCATCCCCTGCCGAAATTTGCGAAAAAAGTTTCTACGTGAGTTACAGGAAAACGAACAACGCCCTTAACTCTTTCCAGGGGGACCCGGGAAAGGAGCCCTTCGGGGCAGATTGTTCACTTAATTTGACAACTCTGAACCTGAGCGGAACAAAGGCCCCCGGCATGTTTTCCGTCTTTATTTATCAACGACGGGGTCCAAATCAACAGTAACCGAAAAATTTAAAAGGAAACCACAAAATTTGTTCCAAATACGACATGAGCACATTTCAATTTGATTATATGAACAAGCTTTGAATCACACGACCAGTAAAAACGCTTTTTAAAGCTTAATAAAATTTAAAATA